>CAUYQV010127129.1:0-42781 GCA_963574575.1 Galagoides demidoff
GAGTAGTAGCATTAAAGAAAGGTCCCCAGAACAGGTTCTTGAGGTAGATGGGCTGCACTTGAACCCCAGCTCCTCAGCTGATATTCACATGACCTTGGGTCAGTCAATTAGCCATCCTGCACTTCACTCTCCCTCTTGTGAACTGGTGACATTATTGGTAGATGCTGCATACAGTTGTCACGAGGATTAAATATGTGAACATGTGTAAAGCTTACACAACAGTCTGGCACCTCAGGGAGGGTCTGCTAACACTTATGACTGTTGTTTTTACACAATATATGACTTAACCTTCAAATTAACTGAGATATTCAAGTAGGACAGATGCAAGCAATCTTAGTTGTGTGTTTTTTAATGTACTTCACCACGTGAGCAGTATTTTTTGTTTTGTGAATGAATGTGTGCAAGAGTGAGTTAAATCCTACACATATGCCTATATCCTGATCATTAATTTCAAATGGCATGCACATAATAATCATTCATTCATTAAGAATGCTATGATAGAAATATTGGTCAAAACGACAAGATGACAACAATGAGCTCATGTACCAATTTGTTAGAAATTGGTAGGAACTTGCAAAGTGGACTAAAAGGTAAGAATTAAAAGTATAATAAACAACATAACAAACAAAATTTAGGAGGAAGAGATTTAGATAGGAAATACAGATTCTGCTTACAGTATCGTTTGGCAGCTGAGAAAATTTGACACCATGAATCTAAATAGTTTGCCCATTCATGACCATGCCTTTGAAAAAAGTTAAAATAATGTGCTCACTGCTATCAACGTGTATTTATATTGTGTGTCTTTGCGTCCTATGCTTGCATTATTATGAAATACCAAATACTGTTGGACCTCTGGGCACCCTGTCTGCGGCTCCAGGCCACTGGTCAGCCCCAGTGCTCAGTCTTGGACCTATTCTCAGACTCTAATGAACCACGACCAGCACCCAATTCATCTCTCTGCTTCAGAACTGAAGCTGCCAAGGGATTCAACATCATAATTTGTTAGCCAAGGAAAGAACATGGGCAAAATGTCAAGGGAACTTGTCACCATATCAAATAATGTCCAGATGAGGAAACTGAGCTGCCCAGAAGCAAATGATGAGGGATGGGGGGACTGACAGCTGCCCTGGGGGAGGAGAGGTGGGGACAGAGAAGAGGAATTGGATTTGCTCTTACGTTTCTTCCAGATGGAGACCGAACACCAGCAATTAAATCTGAAGGAGGTGGGTTTGAGCTCACGATATAGAAGAGCTTGTTGACCATCAGAAGGTAAGATGGGTTCCTTACATGGTTCTCCGTTCCCTATGCTGGAGCTGTACAGACAAAGACTAGAGAGCAGCTGTCAGAGATGCTCACTAGCCAGACCTGAGAGCCGTACTGAGTGACCTCTGGAGTCTCCAAATTGGGAATATAGAACTCTATAAAATGAGAATGTAAGTGAGGAAAATGTAAATAAACTGAAGCTCATAAAAAATGATTTCTATGGGACCAAAAGAAAGCCTTCCAGTACCAAGAGGTGTTTCCCATATATCTAAAAATGAAAATCTAACAGGCTAGTGAATAATACTAACCATTTCAACACTGCTGTGTGCTTGGCTGTGTCCTCCCCTCCCTGAAAATGGTGTGGTCTTAACCTCAACCTTATCTGAAAATAAGGTCACAACAGATAAAGTCAAGGGAAAGTGAGGCCATGCTGCCTCAGGGGGTGGTGCAAACCCAATGCCTGATGTCCTCGTGTGGAGAGAGGGGTACCAGAGACAGGCACATGAGGAAGTCAGTCAGGTGGCCACAAACCAGAGAATACCAACGACCACTAAAGACAGCACGGAAAGGTTCTTTTCTGTCGTTCCTTTTTTTTCTTTCTTTCTTTTATGATAAGAAATGGGTGAGTTCATTAAACAAGTTTATCACACAGCACCTAAGTGAGCAGTGCAGACGCCACGTCCATCTCCTCAGCTGAGGTCTTCAGTGGCATGCCCCTGGGCTGAATCCTTCCTCTCCTCTTACTCGACACCTCATCAAAAGTTGGGTGAAGACACAGAGAGAGACAGGCAAGGGGCCATGCCTGTGTGCATCACTCAGTGAAGTCTGAAGTGTGCTGAAGCTTCACAAGCCCCTCAGTCTTTCCAAAGGCTGCCGCCCTCCCCCAAAATCCAGGCTCAATGTCAAGATTTCCTTAACACCTGCCAGCACCTTAATTTCAGACTCGGAGCCTCCGAAGTAGCCTTTCCTGTGAGAGAATAAGCGTCTGCTGTTTTAAGCCACCTCATTTGGGTAACTGCTACGGCAGCCCCCACAGTCTAACATACATGCTTTGTTCAATTTGTTTCTTACAACAACACAAATGAAAAGTACTATGATATCCACTGACAGATTAAAACAAAGAGCTCAGATCTAAGAGATTAGAAAACTCCGTCAAGCAACATACCAGAAAATAGTAGAGCAAGACAACTCCACCCAGGTCTGCACAGCCCTTGGTCTCCCTGCTCTGCGCTCCTCTCCACTCAGGGGCATTTGCATGGAGAACATCACACTGCCACTGAATATGCTCACCCATCCCAGAGGAGTGTGGTTTGTGGCTGTCATCTCTAGTGAGCTAGAAGTTCTGTCAGTACCTGATTTGGGTGGGATGGAGGGGCAGAGCCAGGATGGCATCCCCGTCACACCAGGTAAGTACCTGTGCTCACTTAGGAAGCCACAACCTCCCTCCAGTCCTGGGTCTAATCTGAAATGAGGTATGTTGTTTGCAGAATTCTGATTTATTGGGAATGAAATGCAGAGAGTGCCAAAAAAAAAAAAATATGTACACATTTTAAGAGATGTTGTCAACGTATTATATTTTGAAGTTGAATTGAAGGAATTGAAGGTATTATTTCTAGACGTGCTGGGCACATCCATTTTAACTGCAGTTCATAGGATTTGGGGGAACAATCAAATTTACTTTCAACAAGATCTCTTAAAATTGTGTATACATTCTTTTTGGCACCCTCGGTATAATCAAAAGCTCCGTATTGAAAATTTTTTGTAGAGGGAGTAAGTTGCTTGTACAAACAAACAGATATACTTAGTTACTGACTTAAAAATTCAGGACACAATGTGGGGTTGGACAGTCTGAAGCCATGTCTGGTTTCTATTTTAGTCATAAAGCTGATAGCGAAATGTGTCATAAGTCTTTGTTACATTTCTAAACAGCTTTTCTAAGAACAAGCAACAAAGGAAAATAGAATTATAGATGAGCTCCTGGGGACCTCTGACGGACGGTGGCAGTTCACCCTGCATGGGGCCATCGTCTGGCCATCGTCCGGCCACTCCTTGGGGAGAGCGTTAGGCATGAGAAATTGACTGGCTGCTGCTGAAGAGCTGCCACCAGGCCTCCAAGCAGTCACCTGCCTTGCTCGAGTGAACATTTACAAATATTTACACATACATGCTAATGAAAAGTAAGCAAGACAATGTAGGCTGGTACTTTTAAAAGCCATGGAAACCTTGTGTCATTGTATTCAGAGAACTACTCAATTTCATTCCAGGAAAACAACCATTCATAGCAGTCACATAGGAAGAATTTATATACATACATATGTGAATGTGGTCTCAGACCTCTAGAATAGAGTTGTGTGTGTGATACACACACACACATTCTGTCCATGGGGGACGTCACTCCCTCTGCCTGTGCCACAGCTGTTTCGTTAGTTTTCTCCCAAGGAGAAGCCAGTAGGCCTGGGGTGATTCACCCCCAGTGCCAGCTGCCCAGCCCCTGTTGGTGTCTTGAGTCTCTGCGGCTCTGTGGTAGACTGCGGTTGTCACAGTGACCAAACAGCAAGGCAACAAAGTGTGATGCGTGCACTACACTGACTCTGGAGGCGAGTTCCAAATCCCAGTCCTGCCGTTTAGGAGCCGAGCTGCCCTGTGCATCTCACCTGTGCACATGATCAGAACGTCAACCTCACAGGCTGCCCTGGGTGCTCAGTGAGCCAGGGTCTGTCGAGCACCTGGCCGGGCCCTGCAGGCATCACCATGTCCCTGGAAAGGTTTGTTCCTTCCTTTCACTCTTAGGGGGAATCCGTGGCTCCCCTGATCGCACCTGCAGATCAATGCAGGTCTTGCTCTACTCCCAGAGCTGCCCTGTGTCCGGCACAGACCTGCTGAGCAATGCCCACGTCCTCTCTCCTGGTCCCCGAGTGGTGAGCCCATGTGACATGCCCAGTTCCTCTAGCCAGAGCATGAGGAGAAAAGGCTGACTGCACGGGGGTTGAGACTTGTTGGTCATGTTAAAGATTTTGTGCTTTGTCCCAAAGATAATAGAGCCAGAGGGCAGACTTTCCCTTTCAAGGGATCACTCAACTGCTGGACACTGAACTGGGGCGACAGGACAGGATACAGAGGGACATCCCAAGGGGCAGGTATCAAGGGAGAGAAAAATAATTGGATGGATTTATGGGAAAATTGCAGGTAAAATATCAGACTGGAGACCAATTGTGTATAGAGAAGAGGGGACAGAGAAGAATCAGCAACATCCATAAAGGACAAGCATTTAGACCAACACATGCCACATAAGGAGCGTTCAATGAATGTTAGTTATTGCTATTATTTGTTTTTATATATACACAATACAATGTGTCAAAATATACTCAAATCACACATACATTGATTCATTTTATTTTATTTTTTACAGTTTTTGACCAGGGCTGGGCTTGAACCCACTACCTCCAGCATATGGAGCTGGCACCCCAATCCCTTGAGCCACAGGCACTGCCTAGATTTATTTTCTTATTTTTTGTTAGTGCAAAATAATGAAAGGATTTTATTTTCTTTGAAATTTTGCTCCTGAAATTCTTTGGTTCAGCTTCTCACTGAATCTGTAATTGCTTATAATTTTATGATAATTGTCTTGCATACTTAGAAACTCTTACAGAAAGGGAAATCTAAATTATAGTTTATTTCTAAATGTCATGAAAATTTTATGAATACTAATTTTAACAATTAATGAAGTTGACTTAATATTAAGTTCCATAGACATTTCATTAAACATTTACCAATGGTGGTTATATGGTGTTCTTTTTTGGATTATGGAGCACACCATTTGTTTTAAACACTAGAATATTTTCAAAGAGCTTTTAAAAAGATGCCAGGACGTAAGATAAATGCTCCTAATGTCTAATTAATATCATGCGGCTGGAGTGCTGGGCAGCAGAGTGAGAATAGACAGAAACAATCCTTGTACTGCTTTGGATTCTGTGGAAAAAGACAAAATTGGGAGAAAATAGTGTACCAAGGTATGAATTGATTTTTGTCAATTCTTATCAATTAGTTCCCAAGCTATCTTGGCCTTAAACTGGAGAGTTCAACAAATATTATCATGGCTTAACAAAGACCAATGACCTGTTCTATCTTATTCATATGCAAACAGGAGCTTAGGAAATACTCATTTTTCACATTGTTAAAGGTAAAAATCACTGCCTACTAATACTTGTCCTGTGACAGAAGGAAGCATCCAAAACACAGAAAGCATGAGCTCCTTAAGATAGCATCTTTGAGTTTGAAAAGACATTAAAAATCATTTAAAAATTTAAAAAATGAGAAATGACTCACCCAATTCCTATTCTACGATGGCAGGAAGGGGGGCTTTTCCAAGAATACTCTGACCAGGTCTATAGTTGTCAGTGGCTTTGAAGGAAAAACTTAGGCTACTCAGGGACAGCAGCCTAAAATCTCAGTGCGACTCACAAGGCATCCAGAGTATAGAACCTCTGTGAGCTCACACACCATTCAGAGTATAGAATCTCTGGGCAGGTCACAGGGAAGTCAAAGTAAAGAATCTCTATATCAGCTCACAGGGCATTCAGAGTATAGAATCTCTGTATCAACTCACAGGGCATTCAGAGTATAGAATCTCTGTATCAGCTCACACAGCATTCAGAGTATAGAATCTCTGTGCAGCTCACAAGGCATTCAGAGTATAGAATCTCTGTATCAGCTCACACAGCATTCAGAGTATAGAACCTCTGTGCAGGTCACAGGGCATTCAGAGTATAGAATCTCTGTATCAGCTCACACAGCATTCAGAGTATAGAATCTCTGTATCAGCTCACAGGGCATTCAGAGTATAGAATCTCTGTGCAGCTCACAGGGCATTCAGAGTATAGAATCTCTGTGCAGCTCAGAGGGCATTCAGAGTATAGAATCTCTGTACAGGTCACATAGCATTCAGAGTATAGAATCTCTGTATCAGGTCACAGGGCATTCAGAGTATAGAATCTCTGTATCAGCTCACAGGGCATTCAGAGTATAGAATCTCTGTATCAGCTCACAGGGCATTCAGAGTATAGAATCTTTGTATCAGCTCACCGGACACTCAGTATAGAATCTCTGTGCAGCTCACAGGGCATTCAGAGTATAGAATCTCTGTATCAGCTCACACACAGCATTCAGAGTATAGAATCTCTATACTGACTCATATAGCTTTCAGAATATTCTTGCTACATTCTATACATAAAGTTAAAGCAGTTATGACTTACTGTGAGAACAAAATATGGACATTAAAATGATTAAAACAGTCTGTTAAAAAATAGTTATTTGCTATGAATTTCAATCAAAGACTTTGAATGCAGTTACAAATTTCCCTGGGATTTTAAATGATAGAAGAATAAGCTCCTTCCCCTCTTTTCCAATAAACATCGTTTTAACAGGCTGTTCTCAAATCATTCACTTCATGATTCACAGAATTGACAAACCAATCCTTGATTCCCATATAGAACCTGCTTCTTTTCTGGATACTTCTTAGGTGATTTAGATCATGGGCGACCCCAGGAGAGAAGCAAATTCTCTGCTTTTTCTCCACATAGTGACACTGGTCACACCAGGGTGATGGGACTACAGTCCTCTCAGCTCTTCACAGGATAGAAGTTGTAACATCCAGAACGGTCCTTCCTTTTCACTGTAGCTACCACTCCCTCAGTGCTCACTGTGTGTCACGTGTAAGGTAAGGGAAGTTTTTCATAAACCAATCTAAATTAAATACTCTTCAACTTTTAAAGTGGGGGAAAGTGAGTGTCCTGGAATTTAAACATCTTTCTCAAAGATACAAAACTAAGCTTCAAATCCGGCTGTCTCACAGCACGGTCTTATTCTTAAGATCTATAAAGTGCTACATTGGAATTGCAAAGTTCTAGCCAGTGAGTTGTTAGGCATCTCGGAAAACTCCTCTAAGTCTGTAACGAGAGTCTAACAATGAATGCAAGCATGTGTTAAAAGGTAGAGATCTGGTCTACTGGTTCTAAGCAAAGGAGGGGATGTATTTTAAGAATTTTTTGAGGTTTAAATTTCAAACCTTCTCATTCCAAAATATTTCGAGAGCGTCACCTGGAGGCCAGAACTGTTCTAGATGCTTGGGCTACCTCAGTGAATAAGAGAGACCAAAAACAAAAAAAAAAAAACTGCTTTCTCGGAGTTCATGGTCTTGAGGGAGTGGAGGAAGCACAGACAAAATGTCCCAGATAAGTGAAGTGTGTACCGTGCTGAGGAGGCTGGGACGTGGTACTGTGCTATGAGGACAGGGGACGGCGGCGGGGGACAGGCTGCCTTACCAAGCAGCTCTTCTCGACTCCGGTAAAAATTCCTAACAATTTGTGTGGTTGACATATTCGCAAATTGAAGTGGGCTTCCTGTCTGCTTAGAGAGTCATAGGGAAGAATCCAATAGTTGTAAAAATGACAGACCTATGACATCATTCCTTAGGTTCATCACAGGCTGAACTCCAGTGAACACCACTGGCCCCAGCGTACCCCCCAGGAGTTGCTGGGCGCTCAGGAGATCTCTGCAGCCCGTGCAAACACTGTCACTACAGGTCTGGTTGTAACCAGATCATCCCCTACTGGAAGAAAGCCAGCCAGGCATGGATCCGTCTGGGGTGCTCTCTCTGCCAGGCATCCACTCCCTTTCTCCTGGCTCTGAAATCACACAGGGAGAAGAGCCGCCTTTCCTCGGAGTTTGTCATTACTGTTCCTCACTCCAGATCTTCCCCTGCTGTAAGCGGCCGTGCACAGCCAGCAGGATAAGCCCTTCCCAAGTATGGGGTCCAGCAAACTCCTGTGAATGGTGCCTTGGAGGAAAGACCTGATCTCTACCCCAAGCCATGAAATGATGCATTCGGAAAAGAGCCACGTGTGCAAGAAGTAAAGTAGTCAACCATAAAAGGAAAAATTAATTACAACAGACAGGGTTTCAAATCCTATACAATCCCACAAATTGCATCTTCAGTGAATTTACCGTTAACTGAGCTACATTAAAAGTTTCGGTGCTCAGATGTAGATTCCAAACTACATGGACACTGCATTAAAGGACTGAAATAGTTAGAGCTTGACATTTGTTCTTTCTCATGTGAATTTCCACGGTGCAATGAAGGCCTTTTGTTTTCATTGTCTTTTAAATAATACTTCCTCCAATGCAGCATAGGTTAAAATGTTTAAATTGTCCACAGAAAATTCTTCTTCATAAAAAAAGAGACCTGTGACAATCCAGCCGGGTATTCACCAGTGGTGTCCCACATCACTTCCTAAATCTAAAGTCTTCCTCTGTGTTCATTGAAATTTAAAACTGCTGGCATTTCAAATGCTATTTTGACATTCCCCTTCTTGGGTGCCCCCAGAATGATTAAGGGAATCACGTCGTGTTGGGGGCAGGGTGATAAGTGACTCTCTCTCACTTGCAAAGTTTCGATTAGATTGACATACTGGTTTATTCATATTTGAATGAATTTTATTTCCATAGAAAAATATGTGAGGAAAAGTAGTATGTTAACTCATATAGACAAACATCATGATAAAATATTTACGCCCCCCCCCACTCACCCTTAAGATTTACTAAACCCCAATTTTATCAATGCCTAAGTTATTTTCTTATTTAAAATCCACTGGAAATATTGACTTTATATATATTTAAGAAATTCCCTATGCCAGTTGTGGTCAAATAGGGTCAACCTACCAAAATCTTTATCATTTCAAGTACTTTCTAAAAGATTAGGTCAACATTATTCATAAAGGCATGTATGCATGGGGAATTCCTATGAGCCGACATGAGAACCCCAGAAGAACGAGGGATGTGCTCCTGAAGTACAACACATACTCATGGACTATGAGTGGAGAGAGCCGTCCACCCTTAGAATTGCTGCATTTCCAGTCTTCCAACATATTTTCAGTTATCTGCACACTGTATGTGGGACACTGATGATGACTATCAGCCCACCTGGATCCTTATAAACCCGTCTACCAGAGTAACTAACAAATAAATATTAGTCAGAGAGAAGAAGAAATAACACTCATGCTTTTCAGTTGGTACATACCATTTCATGTTAACTTCTTATCACAGAAAATGCATTTGAAAGAGTATTTTCCAGGAAACAGTGACAGCTTAGATTGACCCAGGAGCTGCAAGCTCCCTCTGAAGGGAATATTTCACAGTATGAAAATCGGTTCAGTTTATGGCCAGGGCTGGGTTTGAACCCACCACCTCCAGCTTATGGGGCCAGTGAGCCACAGGCACCACCACCCCCAAAAAAAACAAATCTCAGGATGCTACCACTCTGCCATTAAAATATTTGTATAGTGCATTTTTAAAAAATTTGTTCATGCACTTTATGGAATACATTGTTTTGGTTTCGAGAACTTAAAACCAATAATTTCTTACTGTTCTCTTATAGTCAAAAGAATTATCATCAATGATTGAAAATAATTGATAAAAAAAAGAAAAGAAAATTGGTTCAGTTGACTTGTTACATTTTGCTGCATCATGTCAGGCAAAAGTTTCTGACAATTTTTTCCGAGCTTCTGAATCATTTTAAATGAAGAGTCTCTTGAAATTTGAAAGCCAGTTGTTCTTTAAAAAACAAACAAAAATCCACTGATGCCATTTATAACTACTTCATGTGTGTGTGAACCAGGATTTTCTCAGGATTGTGACACCAGTTACTGTCAAAGTCGATTTGATGGTACGGTTGGTAGAAGATGACAACCTTCTATCATCATGAGATGACAGACCCTCTCTAATGCACTGTGTAGATCAAAATCATGACACGATTTTTATTAACACATTGATAATAAATATTACTAGGTGAATTTGAGCTTAAAATATATTTTTGTATAAAATATTTTATCTTATTTCTATATTGGGGTTTCATATAAGAATTTCATCAAAAAACTGTCCCTTTGAATACTGTCAGTATAAGTAGAGAGGAGTGACTTTCTAAAACAGAAATGTGGGAAGAAACAGGAACACACTGCATTTTAAGGTCTGAGGTAGTGTCACGAAGAAGTCCAGGAAATTTCCTATGGAACAGCGATCATATTTGCATCTTGAAACCAAAAGTAGAAAACACTCTGAATCTATTTTAGCATTCAGCCTGCTTGGCTTCAAAGAGTTGCTAAAGGATGGAACTTGGTCTCCACATAAGATGAAGAAAAAGATTGGATTAAAAATTAATTAGACCATATGGGTTTCTGACTAGTCTGGGAGAAAAATCAGTGAGTAATAAGTACCAGAATAATCACTGGAAAAAAATTAGCAGAAGGTGAGTTTTTGCCTTATTTGTTTTTTTCCCTTTTGTAGTTTTTAAATTGATAATAATTGTGCATATTTATGGGGTAAAGTGTGGTGTTTCCAGATGTGCGTACATCGTGTACTAGTCAAATCATGTGCGCCCATGGCACATCTGTCAGCCCATTGATCACTTCTTGGTGGTGAGAGCATTCACAATCCTCTTTTCTCGCTATTTGGAAACATGCAGTACAGTATCGTTAGCCGTCGTCTCCCTGCTGTGTGACGGCACGAAGGATTCTTCCCTCCTTTATCATCTGTGCTCCAGTCCTTTCCAGAAAGACTCGCTCCTCACAGCTTTTTCAGACTGCTCCCTTTAACTGTAATTTTCTCCTCAGCTCTGGTCTTACTAATCCCTAGTTCCCGAAATCCTCAATTCAAAAGTTACCTCTTCAGGGAGCCTTTGTTAACTCCCAGACAAAATTAGCCTCTATTACACTTACAGCCACTTTTTGTTATAATTATTCATTTGAAAATCTATCACCCATTATATTATATGATTCCGAAGGATAGGAACTGTACTATATTCATTTTTTAGTTTCAGTGAGTATTAAAAACCTACCACACGCACAATCAATGCCTGGTACGTTGTCAAATGGATAATCTTACACACGTGCACACACACACCCCTACCCACCCCGTATTCTCTTCATTCTTAACATGTTGTATACCTCTTTTTAGTTTATTTCACCATCTGAAAAATGGATTAATAGATCTTTCATGAGTAATATTTTTTTAAACTATACAATTTCTTAAAATTCATTGAGATGTGTCAATGGATTTAGGGGAAAAGTATTTTAGAAAAAAACGTGAATCTCTAAAAATACACATAATAGTGCCAACAATAATCATTCGCTGGATGAATAACCCTCAGGCACTGGGCCCTATGGGTAAGTTTTTCTTGTAAATTATAGAACATTCTCTAAACTCTTTAAATGGGAGCCAACTAATATTGTTTATAATCAAAATAGGATGATAATAGGAATACATTCATTTTATTTAAAAAATGATCCCAACGATTAATTAAAGGCAAGATTTGGTAACGCTCATACACAGAAACACAGTACGGGACAAAACTGTTTCAAAGTCCAAAAGAGTCTCGATTTTAACAGTTATTGGTTAATGTGTTTAAGTGAAATCATTCAGAATAAATATCGCCAACCGACAAGTGAATTCACAAAGCATTCGCGTTTGTAGTTATGTATCTTCTTTGGATCTACGTTGGGGTCCTAGAGTTGACTTTACCATTTCAAATATTCTGTGCATGTTGGTCAGAAAAAAATAAAAATTTAAAAAATAATAAAAATTAAAACCACCCCACAGAAGACATTTCCACTTCACTAAAACCATGCACTGAAAATAAAAAACATTTGAAATCTGGAAAAGAGACGAGGGGGATGTTGTTAGTAATTCTCCCCCAAGATCTGCAGAAAGCCTTTTTACCACCAGCTCATTCTGTACAGAGGAAAGCTGAGAACCACCCCAGCTGCATTTCTTTAACGTGTAGAGCAGGAGATGGATCTCTAGCAATGATTTTAACAAAATGCCACTGCAAAGAAACAATTAGGAATTTTCATGGCGTTCAGAAAATTGCATTTCCCCCCTCTTTCTTTCTCTCTTTCTTTCCTTTCTTTAGGTTTGAAAGAAAACTAGCCATCCTCGACCTTGCTCATTTCAACAAGGCCATTTCTAAATGTTTCCTTGATAAATTTAAGTGAAAGAAAATGCTTCACCAGTTAGGTTCCTCCCATGATCTACCCAAACTGCCTCACTGCCACGGAACAGGGATGCCAGCGGTGAGGGCCCCCCAGTGATAGCCAACACCCTGAAATAGCGATACAGTGAATGAGGAGGCATCAGAGGGATTCCTAAATCACCCCAAGGACAGTTTTATTACCCATAAAGTAGGAAACCCACACGGAGGAGAAGCTGTCCCGGCTTTACCATTTATTGGCCAGGTGGAACTGATTAAGAATGTGAGAATCTGTGGCACCAACAATCATGGCTTCTTGTGTTCAACAGAAGAAAGGGTTCGCCCAGCCCAGCAAAAGCAGGGCATTAGGGCTCCAAACTCGGAGCTATTTATATTCAGAAACAGGCTAGACAGGCTGGCTCAGAGGAAATAGTATTCAGGGAAGAGTGTGGAAGACAGAGGAACTATGCTCAGAAACCACAAGTGAAGTACAGCAGATTACAATTCCTTTGCAAATGAAAGCAAGGATTTCGCCAAGTGAATTCAGCAAAGGCTGTATCAGAATGGCTGGGGAGCTCGAAACCAGGTCTGGTTTTATTTGAAGTCCTTTTTACCAAGGAGGCCAAAATCGCATTCCCTGCTGGAGACACTTTCTTGTCTTTACACTCCTTACCAAATGTTGAAGTGGGAAAAGAAGCTACTGAGGAAAAGTGGCCTGAGGAAGGTGGGTCATGGAGAGGGGCATCTGATCCTTAATCCTCACACAGAGGAGCATGACCTTTCTAATGAAAACCCTAAAATAGAAGAATCCAGAAAGGCATTAGAGATTCCTGGTATAAATATTCTCTACTTGGCAAAAGATTTGATGCAACATTTCTTTGAATCTATCCCTAGTGTATTTTACTAATACTTTTATGTTGGAAATTACATGCATGTATAGTCTCACAGAAATATTACATGGAGATTATACCCCAAATCTATATATTATGTTTATTAAATAAAAATAAATTATGACTACTGAAGACCAAAAATTATAATAAACTTTTCAGAAAACTTGATAGTTGGTGGCACCCATAGCTCAGTCGGCAGAGTGCTGGCCACATATATTGAGGCTGGCGGGTTTGAACCCAGCCAGGCCAGCTAAAAACAACAATGCAGCTGCAACAAAAAACATAGCCCGGTGTTGTGGTGGGTGCCTTTAGTCCCAGCTACTTGGGAGGCTGAGTCAAGAGAATCGCTTAAGCCCAGGCGTTTGAGGTTGCTGTGAGCTGTGACACCATGGCACTCTACCCAGGACAACAGCTTGAGACGCTGTCTTAAAAAAAAAAAAAAAACTTGATAGTTGCTTTCATAAAACAACAAGGAAATTAATATATGAGGAAAATAAGACAGGCTTATAGATTTAGGAAGAAGATTGCTTTTAATGAAATCATTCTGCCTATATCAGATGAAAAACTTTCACCAAGGATTTTTACATATTGAGTTTTTAAAATCCTATTAAACAATTTCAAATATTACTCCATTAAAAACTTTGAAACTTACTCATTAATTATAAATGACTATTATCAAAAGGAATAAACTTACACTAAGTATGTGAAATATAGTTTAGTTAAAAAATTAAAGTACCTCTTCTACTGAACCGAAGTAAAACCTTAACGAAGGGGCAATGTGAGCAAATGATACACACAGAGAAAAGCAGACTGCTCATAAATCATGAATCATTTCTCAAAAAATAAATGTGGAAACACAGCAAGTAAAATTAGAGTTTAGAATCGATTGCATTACTATGGTATTACATCATGCCAAAGAAAAAATTAAGAGCCAAATCTGACTGTACCAGTCTGCATGAGATACTGTTCTCTCACGGTACATCTGCGACTACTTACAGCATAATTCCTTGTGATTCTGAGTATCAAAGATCATCAAAAGCAGTAAAGAACGGCAAGAGCCTTCCAAGCATTTGGTATGCTCTCAGTGAGGAAGGCCAAAGTCTGGCTTAACATGTAGAGCTGAATTTCAGGATATTGAAATTCTGCTTTATTTTAAGACTACAAGTGACTTCTTTTATTCAGTGAGCACTTAAAGGAACAGGCCACTCTAGATGGAATGGCCTCAGGCTCCCTTGACGTTATTTTCCCACCCTTTGTGGGTAGAGGATTGGGTGTGAAGTCCTGACACCGGTGGCTGGTCACGCGCCTGTCACCACGAAGAGGAAATGCATGGCCCACCTGCACGGCCGTGGGTGACCTGAAGTTGACATGTGGGGTCTAACCAGGTGCAGTGACAACACAATAAAGAACTGATAAGATATGCTTAAAGTTAAAAACAATACTCATACTAGTCAGTGGGGGACAGAGGGAAGGACTAGTGGAACTAATTTGTTAAAGTTTCTCACATCTGGACTTCTATCCTGATAAGCAGGTTGTTTGGTTCTGACATGTATTTTAACTTTCTATCAAGATTTTTTCTGTGACCTCTGTTGTCATTTGCACCTGTCTTCATAAACCCAAAGCTTCCTCTTGAAAGCTCTGTTGATTTTAGAACGGAAAATTTCTACAACTGGTAAATGGGTTATAACTTGCTCAGAGAATCAGGGGACATGAACCCAAACAGCAAACCAGAAGGCAGAGCCCCCTCCCCGGGAGAACAGAGTGACACGCATTCCTGAGCCTAAAGCAATTCTGAGGCAAAATGTGGGCAGGGTAGAAGAGGCACACTGCATGCAGAAAGAACATTCCAGAACCACTAACACCTGACGACTGTGCACCCAGGGAGGACAGTTTCCTCCAGCCTACCTGCCTAGTGATGAATGAGTATCTCTCCGTGGACTTTGGCTCAGCCAGGCCCTCACAGCCACCTGCTGCCTACGCTCCCAATACCCACCTGTATGTACCCGGTGATACCCACACTCAGTACCAGGATGATCTTCCAGAGCACCTGGATGCGTCTTTGCCCTGCTTGGAAGGATTTGAGCTTACAGAAGAGCCCCCCAAACTGCTGGGAACAGTTCTAGATTCATCTTGTGTGACCCCATCCCTAACTTATTTTATTCTCTACAGCAACGGTTCTCAACCTACGCATCACGATGCATTTAGGGGTCGAACGACCCTTTCACAGGGTCACCTAAATACATCCTGCATATCAGATATTTACATTATGATTCATAACAATAGCAAAATTACAGTTATGAAGTAGCCAGGAAAATAATTTTATGGTGGGGTCACCACAACATGAGGAACTGGATTAAAGGGTCGCAGCATTAGGAAGCTTGAGAACCACTGCTATACAGGGTGAGGCTACAAAATGCAAATATGCTGAAAGCTTTCAGAGATAAGGTTTATTTTTATAGTCAAAGCATTTCATCCCAGCCTTGTGAATGCAGGGCATAACCCCACCCTCTCTTATCACAACATTGATTACAATGTTCTAACATCCTGTTAAGATTGTATTATTAACATGCTTACTATTCTCTGTCTTCCTCCAATAGACCATCAGCTGGGAAGGTGCTGCTTGTTCAGTGCTACTTCCCGGCTACAGGGCCTGTCAGGCAGTCATCACTCAGAAATATGCTCAAGGAATGAACAAAACGTATTCTGCTGGCACACGGCAGGTGTTCCGAAGGCTGCCATGCATAGAGAAAATGGGGAATTGCAGCTAAATGGATCTTGATTTACAAAATATTCATTACCAAAGTTTACAAAGAGGTGATCATTTGCAAATATTTTATAAAATTGTGTAATGAATATTTTGTACATAAAGGTACATTTAGCAACAATTTCCCATTTTACCTATGTCTGGTGACTTTATGGGAGACTTTGGGACACTCCATTTTGTTCATTTTTGTCTTACAGAAGTTATATTGTGAAAGAGAAACATTCACCCCCAAAAATTAAAGAACAGTACTTTAAAAACTATTTTCTTTCAAATTCATATATAACATAGGTAATATGCTATGCTATGTGTAAGCCCTTACACTTACCACACATAGACAGGCTCGGGGCTGCTGGGACTTCCCCATCTGCACAGCCGTGGCAGCCCTCCCTTTCCTGGCCTTGCACTCTCACGAGCTCCGCACCTTGATGCAGCCTTGATTCTCTATTACTTAGGCAAACAATGCTGCTGGGACTTCCACGGATCACCTCTCGTGGGTGAATTCTCACATCAGTGAGGTCTTGACAATAAGAAATAAAGAGCAAGGCCAGGCGCGGTGGCTCACGCCTATAATCCCAGCACTCTGGGAGACTGAGGAGGGTGGACTGCCCTGAGCTTACAGGCTGGAGACCAGCCTGAATGAGAGCAAGACCCCATCTCTAAAAAGAGTCAGGTGTTGTGGCCAGTGCCTGTAGTCCAACTACTTGGGAGGCTGAGGCAAGATAATCACTCGAGTCCAAGAGTTGGAGGTTGCTATGAGCTATGCTACCACAGCACTCTATGGAGGGTGAGAAAGTGAGACTCTGTGAAGAAGAGGAGAGGAAAGATTAGAAGGATGGCATAAACGCACCATGGCTTAGATCATTCTTTATAATGGTTGAGAGGTTCCGAACACCAAGCTGGGGACAGATGCAAATTACGATTGACATTTGTCAGCTTTATATTTCAGCTTTCACCTTCAAACTGAATTTATATTTCTCTGGTTCCTCCCCGCAGGCCCCATCCCAAACCCCTTTTTTGTAGGACAAATAGATTTCCATCTGGCACACTTAGCCGAGACAGGAAGACCCTCAGCTTCCTTGAGCTTTTTGTGTTCTCTTGATTGGTACAAACTGCCCCAGTGAACTAGATTCCCTTGACCTTTAACTTCTTTCTTCCTGGTCTCCAAAATGGAATCACTTACAGATGAAGCAAAGCTGAAAAATTGCAAACATTTGGATGCCGAGATGGCTGGGTTTCTCTCCAGCACTGTTATTTTCACATCACCCATCTGATTTCTAGCCCCTGATTTTGCCCAAAAGACACAAAAAGAAGCTGGAGACTTTAGAGTCAAAAGTTATTATATCAAAATATTTTATTTTTGAAAATTAATCAACATACATGTTTAAGTCTTAGAGATTAGATCTTTAAAAAACCATATTCTTAAAAAACGTCTTATAGGAAAAAAAAGGACTCAAAATTCCATTAAACAAACATCTAAAATGTGCCTGATTAGTGCAAATCCAATCCTGTGGTGAGAAGGCAAAGTAAATAATACAAAGTTAATTCCCATTTGAAGATTATAATTGGACTATAGTCCAATGAGGAGACAAATGAACACATTAAAAAATGAATACATTGCACTAAATCAATTCATCTTTAATAAGCAGAAGCATTCATACACTCACACGTGCATACATTAGTGCATGCACAAAATTTTCTATGATAACCATAAAGTCCATGTCACAAAATTACTAGTGTTAAACAAAAAGGTTAATAAACTTGTCAAAGGTCACACACAGTAAACTAACCAGTCGTGGCCGGGCCAGGCTTCAAAGTTCTATCTCCCGAGTGCAAAGTCCATCTCTTTCTACCCAGCATTCAGTCATAAAGTACTATATAAAGTGCAATAAAAGCTCAAGCAACGTGAGATGAAATTATCAGAGGAAAAAGATGTAAAGATACAAAAAGCAGAAACAAGCTATCATCAATATAAAAATGAGGGAGTAATTGATGTGATGATAAATCAAGACAGAAGAAATTTTTATCTCAAGTTTCAACTGTTACCAAGTCCATCATAAAACTTACAAGAAAACAGGAAGGAAACATTTCAATTTACAGTGAACGTGAACCAGAATCTTAGAATCGTGTTGTTAATCATTGGCCCATGTTTAACAATTTAAATTGCAGTAGAACCTCTTTAAGTTGACTACCCAGGGAGCTGGAGTGGACTGGTCAACATACGAGGAGGTCAACATAAGGAACTAGGCCTCCCATACGGATACATAAAGTGGGGTAAGTCTGGGCTATGAAAATTAGGGTAACATAAGGAGGTGGTCAACCATGGAGGTTCAACTGCGTTTGAAATTTCACCATGATTAAGCATTTCTGACATAACATAATCTAAGCATAACGTAAGTTATAATGGGTGTAAGTGTTATATTTCATGTGCTAAAGTGCTAACTATTCCAGTGAACACACTGTTGCTCCTCTCTCTCATGGGTGCACAGACATTGTCAAAAATCAGATGACATCCTTGTGGGCATTTTAATTAATTTTTTTTTCATTTGTTGCAGTTTTGGCCGGGACTAGGTTTGAACGTGCCACCCTCGGTATATGGGTCCGGCACCCCACTCACTGAGCCATAGGTGCCGCCCCTTGTGGGCATTTTAAATCAGGTCCATAGATAAACAAGAGAGGTCATAACAATGTTAGGAATTGAAATAATTATTTGGAAAATTCAGAGTGTTTGTGACATTAAATGTGACCTGGGAGCAGATTACATCACAGAGAAGGGTCACGCTCATCCCAGCATGAAAGTACACAGTGCAGACAGTCAAGGCCTCCAGGGTTCCGGGGCATGCTTTTTTTTTCTTTTTTTGAGACAGAGTCTCACTTTGTCACCCTTGGTAGAGTGCCATGGCGTCACAGCTCATAGCAACCTCAAACTCTTGGCTCAAGCGATTCTCTTGCCTCAGCCTCCCAAGTAGCTGGGACTACAGGCACCCACCACAATGCCCAGCTATTTTTAAAGATAGTGTCCTGCTCTTGTTCAGGCTGGTCTTGAACCCATGAGTTCAGGCAATCTACCCTCCTTGGCCTCCTAGAGTGCTAGGATTACAGGTGTGAGCCCCTGCACCCAGCCTGTTCAGGCGGATTCTTGATAGCGACCATGATCAAGAACGTTTAATAGTAGAAGTGAAAAGGTAGAGACAGACCCTCACAGATGCATCCTCCTGGTGCCAGAGGTTGTGCTGCAGAAAAGTGAGAATCAGGGGAGCACAGTGAGAAGAGGCGGAAATAAACAGAAACTGATGATAAGAGGCAAACCCAGGACGGGCTTCCCCTCATGACCAAGGCCGGGGACAGCCTGCCCCCGACAGGCACGGCCCAGGATGGCCTACCGTCATGGTCAAGACCCAGGATGGCCTGCCCCTCACAACCAAGGCCCAGGACAGCCTGCCCCTCATGGTCAAGGCCCAGGACGGCCTGCCCCTCATGGGCAAAGCCCACTCCCTGGTGAAACCACGGCCAACAGGCGGCATGACTCTCCCAGAGAGGCCCTCACAGGAGCGCCAGTCTCCAGCCAGCCCCCCTCTTTTTATGAACACTTCCGACCAAGCGCACCTTCTTCCCACTGGAGAGAGTGGAGCTTTATTTATCTCCGTATTCTCTCAGTACTGAGCACACAGAGACGGTAGAAGGGCTCAGTGGATATTTTCATGAGGTCCTTGAATTGAAGGTTTGAGAATGACGCTAAAGAGGACCAGTCCCATCATGAACACAATTCGAGAATCCTGCCTCTGTCATCCCTGGTGACTTCCATGCAAAATCTACTAATACTTCAGAGACTATGAGGAGCACCCCTTTTCCAGGTGACCCACCGAGCATTATACCACAATACAAAAATCTACATTTCACCTAGAAAAGCTATAAAATGTCTCGAACTTTCACTCATTGCTCCCACTGTTGACAAAATGAAGCAGCACAGAACCCATCCGCCTACACATGTCAACTCACTCACGTTTCAAGACGGCTGCTAAGCTCTCTCCAAATTTCTATCCTCTAGTCTAGACACTCCCTGTCCCTTCAGCTAGTCCCGGATCACAGATATCCCTGCTCCTCACAAATAAGATTTTGTAGGGGTTGAGACCTTCGACTGGCTGTACCTGAAAAGCAGGACGCTGATTACGTCTTCCCACGCCTAACATCCTCACCAATAGGCACCCCTTCTTTGGTGGGAACTTCTCCCTGAATATCTAGTAAAATACAAATACTCTGGAGAATCAGAGCAGACTGCCCATTGTCATTCAGCGGGCCTTAGCATGAGTCCTTCATCAGATAGTAAAGTGTTTCCTTGAAAAGGAAGAAACAGAGCCCCACCAGAATGAGAACCCGTTCGACGTTTGGCCAGAGAAGGGGAGGACGTGAGGCGGGATCCACATCGGTTCCCATTCAGGTCGGCTCCACGCCTTGCGTCTTACTCGCCAAGGCTGTCGTGAACACTGCTGCGTATAAGTATGGATTCTTCCTTTATTTCCATGGAATATGTTACTACAGAAGAATTTACAGAATAAAATACAAAAAAATTAGACTATAACTTGTTTTTAGGTATTTTTTAAGGAAAAAGAAAGAAGAGAGGGAAGGAGGGGGAGAAAAGGAGAGGATTATTTTGACAAAGCTAAAAATCCTCTTTTACCCCCTAACTTCCCAAAGCACAAGATCAAATACAGCCACCGTTACCAGTTTGGTATAGATCCTTCCGATCTCGTTCTTAAGTGTTTACGTATACACACGAAATCACGTAAGATACATTGGTATTTTAAGCAGATATGTCCTAGCATTTATTCCTAAATGTACCCTTCTCACTCAACCTTATGAATGTCCTCACACGTCTTTCTGCGACAGCGACCACATTCTTTGAAAGTCTAAGCAGGACTGCGTGGCCCCATTTAGCCACTCCCTACCGATGACATGAAATGAGTTTCTCAGGCTCCCAGACAACCCGCTGGTGAATAACTGCACATTGACCCTGTGCAAGTTTTTCTAACATCTATGGAGAAGCCACACGGGTGGCTCAAAGGTGAATGTTGAGTGTTAATCTCCCAGCTCTGTGTGAGCGCCTGCTTGCCCCCAACTTTGTTAAAATCTGCTATTGGCAAATATTTAAAGCAGAGGCGATAAAGGGAAGTTGAGGGAGCACATTCTAGACCATTCCAGCCTGTGCCAAGACAGACGTGTCGCTGCCCGGTATGTGTGATGATTGGGCCATGCACGTGTGGGGAGCACATGTTTGGGGGTGGCAGGTGGCAAGTGGCAGGGGGAATACGTGGAACATAGGAGTGGGGCAGCTCTGGGGTACTGGGGTATCCCACATGTTTTCATCACACTCTATCTGCTTAACTACTTGATAGCACAAATTTAGACCTAGAATTTCACTACTAGTTTAAGACTACCGTACATTTCAGATGTGCTTTCAAATATAGAGACTCAGCACGGATGTGGGCTGCGCGTTTGTTGATGAGGTGGTTGTGCTCCGGGTTAAGAATTCATTTGGGGCAGGCGGTGTAAACTCAGTGGATGAGCACTGTCAGAGAACAGAGAATGAATCTGGCCAGGACTGGCTTCCCCCCTTGTGAAATTAGAGGCATAAGTGCCTGATGGATACTCACATAAATATTATCCTGAGCAGAAAAAGCAAATTTGTTTTTTAAAAGGTGGGTGGTGGGTGGGGCGGCTGGCTTCTCCTGCTCCCCCCCCCCCCCCAGATAATCACATCCTCCCAACTAGCCTCCTGCTTCTTCTGCCTCCAGGCCCTGTTTGGCCTGGTACTTGCTCAAGGAGAAACCAGAGCTGGGCAGGAGTTAAAGTCACAACAACAGGTTTTACTCATTGCAACAGGAGAAGAGAGAACCCAGGGTTCGATTCTGAACACAGCACGAGCAAGTAGGGGTTAGAGCCAAAAAGAACATGGGGTCAGGGGATGGGAATTAGGAAGAGAAGACGTCCAGGGCAAGGGGCGCCAGGCTAAGCCAACCTGCCGGGACTCCTGCTGAACCCAGGCCCAGGTGGTGGAGGGCAGAGGAGCTGCTTAGACAGAGTGATGGGACGTGGAGGACCAGCAGGGTGTTACAAATTTACAAAACCGTATTTTACAATTAAGTTCACAAACTCATCCTAGGCTTCTTGCTAAAGCCATATTTTACAAACAGCTACACCCGGGCCTAGGAGAGGGCCAGGAACCTGAGGACAGTCTGCGGGAGCAGGGAATCAGTCTGCCTCGGGAGCAGGGCACCTTCCTCTCCCTCTGCCCACCAGAGCAGAGGCCCAGGCCAGGGACTATCCCAAGCTGACTTAGCTCTGCCCTTGCCGCTCTCTGAGCTCACTATAGATCAAATGCCCACTTCCCAGGACTTGGAAGACAATCGTAGGCAGGGAGGCATTTTAGCATTTCTGTAATCAAAATAAGCCACTCCACAGGGTGGTCCTGGTAGGAACTTTCTGGGAGAAAGATTGCCAAGAGGACAAACAGCTGAAATCTCAGACCCCGCCTTGCCTAATGCAGGACATCTGGTCACCTTATCCTGAAGCAGTCAGTTCCCCAGAAAAGCCTAAATTCAAATCCGGATGGCCAAGTCCACTCAGCTGTATGAGGCTTACCCCTGGAATTTCCTGTATTTGTATTTCAATTATAATTCTTTTTCTGGGTTTGTTTCTCCACATTCTTCATGAACAGACGAGGAGCAGGGAGAGAGGAAAGAGGGCTGAAGGGAAGGGGAGAGGCAGAGGAGGGGAAGCAGAGTGTCCCGAGTGACAGCTGCTCTTGCTGCAGGGGGCGAATGGGCAGCCAGGTGAGACCAAGGACGCGTTAATTTGTTTCGTTATGGTAATTATTTGACTATCTATGTGTCTCTGATAACATCCCGTTGTATGTCTTACATGTACACAATAAAATTTATTTTAAAAAAAGACTTAGAAGGTAGCATTTCTTAGTCTTAGCCTAAAAACAGAGAAATTTTAAGCATATATGTAAGAAATACCAGCATTCAAAAGAATTGTGAGTTGATATGAGGTCAGACGATGAAGTTCATGAAATCTTAGAAAAGGTGCTACATCCTCATTGCTGAATATCTGACATCCTCCCCATGGGAAGCTGGGCACTCAGAGCAGCACACAGTCCACCCTCCAAAGCAAATGGGGAACAGCATCAGAACTGTTATCGTAAGCAGTCAGCCAATGGAGTTTGCAAACTCATCTGAGAAAAAGTGCTTTGTAGGATGGACTAGTCCCTGGTGTGGGTACACAGCTTCCCAACAGGAATACCTCCAATATTCAGCAATGAGGTAGAGAGTGCTTTTTCTAGGAGTCCTCAAACTTAATTATCTGAACTTTGATTATAGCAAACACCGTAAAACACTTGGAATAAATACTGTCATTAACTAAGACTATTAAGTCCTCAATCCCCAAGTTTATCTTCAGAGTCTTTCCTATTCAAATGTCAGAATTGTAGTATTAGCTGTTTCTTTAAAAATAAGGCTCAATTAGGACCCAAAAGTAAGGAAAAGGGGATTTGACTATGCTACAGTATTGCAGAAAAAAATAATAAAAATTTAAAAAGCACCCAGGTCACAGCACACAGTCCATAGGAGCAAAGCCTGAGCCATACAATTTTGTTTCTTCAAAGGTATAGAAAGCTGAGCAGGCTAAGATCTCCAGGGCTTTCTTGGTTCAGCGGTGCAACAGGTGATTCTTACTTGTGGTTTCTTCTGCTTCCTGTTGCTGAAAAGACCCAGAGCACTTTCTAATTTCATGCAGGGAATCCCTTACGTGTATAATTTTGATTGAAAATTACCCAATTCTTAAGGATCCAATTTTTCAAGAAGTGGCAATAAGTCTTATCAAAAAGGAATTACATGTTGGTCTTGATACACTTTGCTACAGAAAGTTATTCTTAACAATGTTCTAAAGTCAGCAGCTGTGTCTAAAATTGCTGGGTTTGCGTAACTGAGCCTGGGAAACAGGCATTCCTCCTGTCTGTTTATGACTCTGTGGCCCTGGATCTGCCCTCTGGTCTTCATCTACCTTCTCTTCTGCCCTGGGCACAGTCAGTGGTGTGCTAGAGCTGGCTGGTGCTGGCTTCTGATTGCTGATTCTATACATTTCTTCTCAGTTACACATACGGTAACTTGGATAGTTTGAAATTGGCCACAGTGGGAATATTTACACCATGGACATGAGCAAACACCAAAAGTATCAGAGCTTTCCCCTCAGACAGGTAGCAGCTAAACATTACCACATAACTGAGTATAGAGTATGATATCCATATTTACAGTGTGATGGCAAGTTTTAGAGACATTGTTGGAAAGTATTTGATTTCGTTATTTTCTATATAGATCATAACTATTCTGAATTTGAAAGTGATTGCTGAAGTTCGACTTGTTTAGTTGAACATGATTTCTTATAAAACCATGAAAACTGTTCCAGAAAATCAGTAAAGAGTTTGATTTACCATTACTTATAAAACAACTCTCAAATGGGATTGATCTCAGACTGGATTCAAAGCCAACAGGAAGTGATGGGTGCTCAGCCATGATGCACCTGGCCCCTTAACAATTTCATCTCCCATGATGCACCTGGCCCCTCACCAACTCCATCTCCCATGATGCACCCGGCCCCTCACCAACTCCATCTCCCATCTCATCATGGGAGATTTACTGAAGGTGTCATTTGAGACCATCAAAAGGTATCTTGTCCTTAAGGGTGAGCTAGAGCTGGCAAAAGTTACAAACAGAAAGAACCATTTGCTTATAGAGCATAGTTTGGAACCCGATTAGGTACTCTGCTTCTCTTTCTTTGGTGAGTAAGTGTAACAAAATGGACCAAACCATTCTAAAGACATACCACCTTTGTGCAGAGCTGAGTGTGCAGATACCCCTTGTATGATCAGGGCAGATCTGTCAAGAGGAAATGTGCACCTCCAAAACCCCACACTACCCACTTGATGATGTTTCTATTAGGAATTCTTTACCAGACATGATGTCACTTCATTTTTCTTTTAATGTTGTTTATGAACAGGTCTGCAACTATAGAAAATGTATTGATTATACTTGTCACAAATAAAACTGTTGTCCAAACATTTACTTTTCACACCAGTAAAATAACTCAGAACATCCAGGGTGGATAGGAAGTTTAATCACTGAGCTGTACAAATATATTCAGTATGGCATCACTTCCTACTCAAAATATTATGAGATCCCATGACGAAACCATTCTCTTTGGGGGAATTAAAACAATCATTTTACCTAGGGAAAATCATAAATTTTTATACCAATTGTTCAAACAAATGCTTAACACTTTTACAAGTTACTTTTTCCAGGTTGGAAAAACAAAACAGATAGCCAAGTATTTCCTGAATTATCAAAAAATATCACTTATGAACAGTATGTTAACAATACAATCAATGGCTTTATGACATGAATGATGAAGTCTTGGAAAAAATCAGAGAACTATATAATTTAGGAGGTGAAGTCTTAGAAGTCATGTCTGACTCTCTAATGTACCAGATGAAGAAGCTGAATAGTGTGAGCTGAGATGATTCACTCGGTGTGATACACCTTGGGGCTAAAACGGGCGTCCTGATTTTTGAGATCACTTTCCATGCACCATGGTCTTTCCAAGATCAGCAGCCAACACCCCGACACAGCATTCACAGTGTCACAGTATCTGCATTTCTCCAGAGAAACTTACAACACATTGTAATGAATTCATGTGTTTAGTGCCTTCGTTTTTAAAATTATGTATTATAACATAGTATGTTTACAATGCATATGTTCAAATAAAGATTAACATTCTAGGTTAATCACATTACATTGGGTTTGGCCAGGGCAGACATGATATTTCTGATGATATGTTTTCAATCCAATACTTGTATAAGTCAATATAGTTCAGTAAGAATTATACTTCATGGTTAGAGAAATTAAGGCAAAAATGTTACTGAACATACCCCAACCACAGTCACGGTTAGACTCAGGTCGCTGCTGTCGTTCAAGTTAGATCGCTTTCCACTTAACTACACGTCGATTTAATTTATAGGAACACAGAGGAAAACCCCAAGAGCAACCTAGCAGCTTCAGTCACTGGCGGCCAAGGCTCCCTCGCAGACGCCCCCCAGAGGCCGTGCTAGGTAGGGCTCCACGTCGGGGATCCCTCAGTGTGAGGGAGAGTCCAGGCCGGGGTTCCCTCCCCAACTGGAAAGACATGAGTGCACTCTCACGGCTGGGGCAATGATTCTCTGTAGTTGCTGAGCTCTCCCTGCATCTCATGTTCATCTTTTACATGTCTTCCCATTTGTCACATTCCCTAATTACTGTTAGACTTCTAGAGTTAGAAGGGGCATTGAAGATCCAGCCTCACAGAGATTCCTTCAGCCTGGGAGACGGTGTCCAACTGTTGCTTAAATACCTTCAGGGAGAGGATGCAGCCATCCCTCTGTCAAAAATCTCACAACAGAAACAGCGTCATAACCTCACTCTAATAATGAAAATACATCAGATGAACCCCAAATGAAGGACACTCTGCAAAACACCTCCCAAGTCCTTTCAAACGTGTCAAGGTCATGAAAGATTAGGAAACACAGAGAAAGTGCGGCAGGTGGAGAAGACGCCATGACTCCATGGAACGCGACATCCTGGCATGAAGACCAGAACAACAACTAAAATACATTAGCAGATGCTGTGGTCCGAAGTTCATGTTTCCCCCAAACTCACACGTTGAAACCTAACCTCCAGGGTGCCACTCTACCAAGGGTGACAAAGTGAGACTCTGTCTAAAAAAAAAGATAAAGCAGTGCCCAGTTAATGAGGTCAGGCTGGAGTGAGAGGGTGGCTTCCCCCCCGGTTGGCCCGCTGCTGTCTCTCATCACATCGTAAAAGCTTCTAAAATCTAAGTATTCCCATTAATTAACTTTTAAAGAAGATTTGGAGTTTATGGGTAGATGTGGTACTTTTTTTTTTTAAATTGACTTGTACTCATCATAATTTGGAACAGTACTTAAAATGCCTTCATAGTAAGCCATAATTTTACTTCTAAAAATCCAGCCTAGGCAAATTATCAGATATGCTGAGATTTACGTAAAAATGAGTTCCTCAGAGCATTATTTACATCAAACACCTGTGAACAATCTGAAGGTCTGACTTGAAGGGAGTGATTCACATAACAGGGTACAGCCACAATGAAAAATTAGGTGAGTATTTAAATTGTGACTGTGAAGAATTTTAACATGAGAAATCTTTATGGTAAGTTTGTGGAAATGACAGAAAGTTACGCTGTCTCTGAAGCATGATTTAAATTCAGTGTACATGAGCGTGTATTTGTGGCAATTTGTGTATTGAAGGTAATAGCTCGGAGTGCTTGAATTTTCATTGGGATCCTCCCCTACTTTACGTGGGCTCTTAGCCACGTTTTTAATCTCTCTGTGTTTTAGTCCCCTGTAATATGGGCATGGTAATACTAACTACCCCAAAATAATTTTGTGAAGATCAGGTTAAGCAACTTACATAAAGCACACAGAGTGCTGTCTGGCTCATAGCTCCCAATGAATGCTAGCTGCTCTCATAATGACGTTATCGATTTTTTGGTACATTGTCATGATTTTTTTGGTGTTAGTGTTTTTTAACTTTTTTTCAAACCCAGCAGGAATGAAGACCCAAATGATTACAGTGGCTATTTCAATATAGAATGTTTAATTTGAGGGTGTTGTTTGCATTTATATTTTTTTCTGTTTTTTATAAATTGAAGGCAAGATGCAAATGTACGCAAGGCTTCTAAAATCAATGAAAAATAGAATCATCTGACGCATACATGAAAAGTAAATCACTGTGACAATTTTCAAACCTCAAAACTCCAAATTGTGTGCAGTACGGTGATGTCCAAAGCAAATAAGGAACACATGTCACACACTGAACTGGTAAGACCCGGTGTAATTTCTAGAATAAGAAGGGTTTCCCTAACTGCTGAGCTATAATTTAAGCCTGTTCCTGCCCACATAATTGTTAAAGTCAGACCAACCCATTCCTAATTGATACACTGTATTTATGTCTTGTCTTTGAAGGAATACCCTTAAATATAATGGTCAGCACTGGGCACTACTGTGTCTTCCTTAGTTGTGTTCTGTGTCTATCATTAAAAGATATCGAAATCCATGATGTAGAAAAGAATTTCCAATTCTGAAGCAAAGTGGATTCAATACGGAGGCTAATTACCATGGGGGAAAACAATTGAAAAACCATCATCAGATTTGGATACCAATAGTGACACATCTTAATTTCTTTTACAAGCTGACACTCTTGAGAGGGTAAATAAGATTTGGTAGGACCTATAAGCTTTCTAAATCTCTGAGCACCTTGCCCCTTCAGTCCAGCCACCTAACCCTCTCTGAAAGGCTCAAATTTCCACCCTGGGAATCACACATCGTGTTCAATTCCACTGACACATACACAACCTCCTCATCGAAGAAAACCTTAAAGGTTCCATTTCAAAAGAATATTTTCATATGTTTCATATTTAAGTCTACAAAACTAGAACCAACCGACTTCTGGGTCAAATAATCTGCCAGTTCTAAGATCGGCTTATTTGATTTTATTCATATGCTTTATTACACATACACATGACTCCGGACCTGGTATGTCGTGCCTTACAAAGATTTAAGCTGAAGGGGGCCTGTGAGCTAATGCTCTTGACCAGGCGCGAATCTATGGCCCACGGGCCACATGCAGCCCGCCTAGGACTTTTATCCGGACTGCCGGGTGTTTTTGCTGCCTCTGCCTATCCTGCTTAGCAGCCAACTCATCTGGGGCACGCAGTCTGGCCCTCTAATGGTCTGAGGGACAGTGAACTGGCCCCCTGTTTAAAAAGTTTGAGAACCCCTGCGAGTCTTGACAAAGGGGATATTGCAGAATAAACCACTTTCAGCTGGTTTATAAGATCACAGTTGAGGCCAGTGGAAACCATCTTTCATTGCTTGGGCAAATCCTGTCACATATGTAGGTAGCAAAACTTTCAAACCAACCCTGATTAGACGGTGCACAGGACTAAGAGAGTGAGCCTACTGTTTGCCAAGTACAACCAAGGATAGCACATGTTTACTTCTAAAACAAAGTTTCAGCAGTTGACCCATCGTGGAGCCGCTCCTGACTTGGGGGTACCTCCACTAGCTAGCTCAAGGGGGAAGAGCAGTAGAAACTGATTAACTCGAAAATTGCTAATTATTTTTCTGGAATAATGCCAGACTAGTTGTAGCAGAGATTTAAGTTTGCACAGAGGGAGAAAAGATGAGAACTATAGCTTTAATATGCGTTTGCAAAGTGCCTCAGGGTGGTCTCTCGAGAACAATAGAAAAAGAATCCCACCACAACTCCACTCACCCTCTGCCTTCTCTGGGATCTGCTGTAGCCACAATCTCCAACCAAGGTGTTTCCACCGTTCTTTCTCCTCTGTCCCTTACTGACATTCTCAAAACATACTGCGCGGTGTCCCTCCTCCAGTGTGAGGAACTTGCATCTACCGACATGCTTCAGGGAGTGGACGGAAAGCCACTGCCACACTCTCTCCCACCCCCAGACATGGCCCGGCCTAGTGCATTTGGACGTCCCATCCCACCCTCTCATCATAGAGCCAGTGTCCCTCCAAGCACCAAACGACTGGCCACTCGGCCCTTGTCCAGGCCTTCTCTGCAGCATTCCACAATGTCTCCCCTACTCCTTCTGGGACCCTTCACCCACTGCCGTGGTTTGCACCCCCATCTCCATTGATTGGTCTTTATTCTGGCCCTGATGCTCTCACTTGTGAGCTGCCATCAAATCTACCTGCCCACTGGCTATTTCTCCCTGGATGGACCAGAGACACTTGAGACTTCTAATTTAGACTCAGGATGTTTTTCCTGAATCTGCTTGTCATCTTTATTCCTTGGTCAGTGTAGAGACACCACCATTCAGACAGTCACTCAGACCAACACTTACCTGGGAGTCATCCCGTTTCTTTTCTTCATCACCTCTCGGACTGAGTTTTATGCTTAAAGGCTTGTTCCTTTTAGCATCTGACTTCATTCCCAACATCTCAATACCTCACAGAAGATCTGAACTCTCCACCCCCAGTTCACCTGCTCCAGTCAGTTCCTCCCACCTGAGTACCTCAGGGTTCTAGAACCAAGGCTCTTTCCCGGGCTGTTTTCTCTCTGAGATCTTTTCCTGAGTGATTTCACAAACCCTCAGAGTTGCCGTCATTCTGTATCTGCAGGTCGCTCTCCCACTGGTAATCACAACTCCTAACTTCTGTTCCAAATATGGCTATAAAATTGTGGGTTGTCTGGTGGAGATTCAGCACATGACAAACCTGACAGCAGAAACTTTACAGATTTTCTTCCTCAAAAGCCCTTCCCTTGACCTCCTGCATCAGTATTTTGGTTAATTGCTGCCCTCAACAGAATTCAGAAAAGCTTGGGATCATCCTCAGCTCCTCCTTGCTCATCAGCCACAGGCACAGGCCAAAAAACCCTCTCGATCACCAGCCTGAAAAATGTGTCTTTCAAATACATTTTTGCTTTTCTGTTTTGGATTTCTATGTATGCATTTTTTTCTATCATAAAAGTAATTTAACTATAATATTTAAAACTCATAATTAGAGAAAAAAATCTCACCAACTTGACACAACAATTTATTAGCACTTTGCCTGCTTGCTTTACTACAGTAGAACCTCCCTCGCTGGCCGCCTCCCTGCACTGACCACCTTCATAAGTTGATCTGATTTTTGTAGACTAGACACGCACTACATGTACGCATCAGTACAGCAGGCCTAGTTCCTTATGTGGACCATCTCTGTATGTGGACCAGTTTGTTACAGTCCCTTGGGTGGTCAACTTTCAGAGGTGAGTATACTGTATGTTAGAGCACCTTTCAGAATACAATTATGATGTATATGCACCTTACACTCTGCATGTGCCAATGAAGGTTCTCATCATTTTTCTTCATAATCCTACAGAGACCTTATGACACCCTAAATGGCTGAAATAATTAACCTAGTGTATATGCCACTTTTATTTCCCAGATTCCCAAAAATAAATTCTTTTGGGACATCTGTATTTGAATATCCTTGCTGAAACTCCATAGTCAATTGGAAATCTGACATATACTCCATCATAAGGAAATGTCTAGATTATAGATTAGACTTTTAAAGAAAATTTTCATCAGCTTATATAAATTATAACAAGCAACATCTCTTAGCAGAGCTTTCATAGTACCATTGATCACCCAGAGGCCATAGGTATTGTTATCAGAGCCTCAAATCAAACTAACCAAGAATGTTGGCATCTTTGCACACACGGACACTTAATCCTCTCAGCGAGGACACTGTACCCTCAGTAGTCTCCCACCCCAGGAGTAATTTAGTTTCCCTTCACTCCAGAACCACAATAAAAAGTTTCAAGCATGGGTTCCGGAATCAGAGACCTAAGGTCAGAAACAAGCCCCTTCATTTACTTAGCTTGAGACTTTACGCTAATTTAGTTAAGGTTCCCTTGGCCTTAGTTTTCCCATCTATCAAATGGTGATAATAAGAGTAAATACAGTGTTGTCAGGAGGATCAAGAGATGGTATGAGATGTATGATGTTCTTAGTCAGGTCCCAGCAAGCACCGAAAAGTAGCAGACACGGGAATCACAATCACTCATCAACCTTGCAGAGCGCAGTCTGGACTCTATCATTTCTGCTCTTGTTGGGGAGTTAATAAGCGTGGGCCCAACTCTCATTTTTCACTCTATTTACCCCATACTCATGGGATTTTCTGCTCCTCCTTCTTGATCATCAGCCATATGCCCAGGTTGAGAAGCCCTGTAGAGGTTATGGTTGAGAGGCAGCATGTACCCCAGGTAAATAGACTTTACAGCTTAGGACGTGGCTCCCCATAGCTCAGGTCACCCATCAGAAAAAGCTACAGGCATCGTAATCATGATTCTGCATATCCCCCAAAGTGGCCTGGTCTACACAACTCTCAAAAAAAGAATATGTGTGAAAACCATTGGTTTTGTTTAAGAAGCTGTCACTTACTTTGACTGTGTTTTACAAACTGGGAAGAAAATATTTAAATTGCTGATTGAATTGATCCATGCTTCTAATCTTGTGACTTCAGTTACCACCTACTTTCTCCTAATTTTGAAGGAAATGCAGAAACACCATTTTCTAAGGAATGAGTTCCTTGTCAGGAGTAAACCTGATATTCCATGTGTATATATTTCGTGTTTTCTTTTTCTAATTATTTACTTAGGTTGACATGTGAAAAACTCTACAGAAGAAAAGCAAGTAGATAAAAATAAATTACAAATAAAAGGGATTAAATTATCCTCAGCTAAAAACAAATTGAAAAGACTGGCTCTACCATCAGGAAAACCTAACTGTCCATCTTTTATAAAACATAACAAAACCATTTGCAAATAAAACATGTATTCGTGGTAGTTTTGTGTTTTGTGACTCACTATAAGATTAAAATATTTCAAATATGGCAATTAATAGATCACCAGGTTCATGGGTCTGAGAAGACAATGAGAGAAACATTTCAAGTTTTCAGAGAGCAAAGTTTCCACTCTCTTTTAAAGTTTCTTTTGAAATATTTCTGAAGTTAATTTCTTATAGTAGCTGTGTATTGCCTCAAGCATTAAACAGTCTAATTCAAAAGTCAAGTAAGATTGAAATAGTATCTCCATAAAATATAATTAATAATTTAAAGGCAATATTTCAAGTTTCACCTTGAACACTGTATGTGTTTTTCTCCCAAGGCAATGCATATTTTTAAAATCCTAAAGTAATCCTATTCATAGAGTTAAGTTATGACTTTATTATTCTTACTACTAAATGGGGAAAAAACAGTTTTGGGCCATTAAAGGTTGAATGTATCCTATATAAAATAAAGCAGGAAATTCAACCATTATTTGCATTAGAGCTCTGTCGGCAGTGGACCTAAATTATTCACCCCAAACAAGGACATTCTTCCTTTCTTTCCAAGGGCTCTCAAGTTCCTTTCCCTCACTCCTTATCATTATTATTATTATTATTATTTTTAACTGTAACTGAATTTCCCACAGGAAAGAGAAACTTAAGACTCAGAATTTAAATGTACGTGAACCCAGAGTCTACTCATTTATCTTCTGAAGATGGCTAGGAGTGAGGTATATATGTTCAATTTTTGCTTCGTCCAAAGAAACACTCAAACCTCAAACCTGGGAGACATTTCCTGTGAAATTAAAACTACGTTTAATAAGTGAATGTTGTCTTCCACGAGGAATTGAGAAAAAAGCAAATGTATCAAAGTAGGCGCTGACATAAATTCAGTATATTATCCAATGTCTCTTTGATGGAGGAAGAGAGGAAATACCAGCAAAGCAGAGCACGAAAGCCAGGTAGCTCACGGTTCCACTGAGAAAACACTAGAAACAGCTAAGGCAACGTCAGAGAAAAACTCTTAGAAGTTTTAAAAAATACCATTGTTCCTAATTATGCAAAACTATATAATATTTTCGTTGGTAGCACATTAAAATCACTAAGTCCTACTGAAAAACTGTCTGAGATATCATCGCACCCATGTTATCGATGAGAAACTGAGGCTTAGAAACATCCAACAACATTGCCAAAGATCACTCAGGAATCGAGACCAAGCTCTTCACCACCACGGGAAGCAGTTAACATGTCTCTCTACCCTTGTATGTTCTAAGCAATTACTATTTGCTTGGTACCAGGCATTTAGTCATTATTTGTTAAATATTATTCATGTCATGCATTCTTTTATTACTTTATGTCAAAGTCAATACTGTTTGAATTTCCTTGGGAATCTCTGCAACAAAATCCTGTTCGTTGCTGCTCTTTTGCATTCGTTCCAGTAAACATTTAACGCAAGCTCTTTGGGGAGCAAAATTACTTGGTGAAATCACTCAAAAGTTCTTCAATAGTTTTTCTCCCCTCATTGTCTTAAATATTTTCAATAGGTGGCTCAAAAAATATAACAGGTCCAAGTTGCTAACCACACCAGCAACAATAATTTCCTAGGCTTATCTGCCCCCCCCCATCACCCCTACCCGAGGGCTTTACATCAAAAATCTCTTGAATTCACTCCTTTCCGTCAACTCACAAGACCACCAGCCCTGAATGCATGGAATACTGTTTAACAACTCCTAACTAGTCCACCTGACACTAGGCTCCTCCTCTTCTGGTTAGCCCTGAATACCTCTCCCACACTTAACTAGATCTCAAATAAAATATCACATATCTAAGAGAGATACTTTTACATCTGAGAACAAAGAGAAACCAACACCCGTGAGTCTGCCAACTGGATTAAGAAGGAAAACACCCCAGTCCTTAGAAGCCCTTGTCTGACCCTCCCAGCTTGCGTCCTGCCTTTCTCTAAGAGGTGAACATGGTCCTGAGTTTTACATCAGTCATTCTACTGCTTCTTCATTTAGTTTGGTCACCTATCATGTGACATATACTAGTTAGTGTTAACCCTCTGTTCCAGTGGGCTCATATTCTACACGTTCCTTGGTCATATACTTCTTTTGTTCCCCATGCTAAGGCCTGCAGCTGTTGTCCATCTATGTTCTCTGTTGCATAGTATTTATTTGTGTGAATAGTACAAATAGTACAATAAATGGGTCCCTGTTATTAGAGATATATGATGTTTGAATGATATTATCATCTGAAGGATTGTGTCTCCCCCCCCCCCCAAATCCAAACACAGGAACCTCCTTGTCAATGTGGTGATGGTAAGAAGTGGGGCCTTGGGAGAGTGATTAGGTCATAAGGGCAGAGAGGCCAGGAGAGACCCCCGCCCCCATTACCACAGGAGAGGATGCAGAAGGAGGAGCATCTATGAAGAGAGTCCTCACCAGCTGCCGACTCTGCTGGCCTTTTGTTCTTTGGCTTCTCAGCCTCTAGAACTGTGAGAAATAAACTTACATTGCTTATCAACTTCTCCATTTGTGCTGTGTCGTTATGATGGCCTGAATGGCCCATGCAGGTCTTTTGCTCTTTTGCTTGTATGGACACGCTGCTATGAACGTTCTCCTGCAGCCCCCTGGTATACAAATCCTTGGAGTGTATATGTTGGAAAGGATTGTACATGGACATGTTTAGTAGATAATTTTAAAAGGTTTACATAGCAATTCATATTCCCATGTGAAATCTCTGCCCTCTGCATCAGGGTCAGCAAACTACAGTCCATGCACCAAATCAAATCTGCTTTCCAGTTTTGTGAATAAAGCTTTATTGGAACAAGGTCACTTTCATTTGGTTACATATTGTGTGTGGCTGCTTTTGTGACACAATGACACAGACAGAGGAATAGTTACAAGAAACTTTATGCAAAGCCTAAAATATTTACTATCTGGTCCTTTACTGAAAAAAAAAAAAAGCCAACCTCTGTTCTATATTCATGCAAACAATTGGTGTTTTCTAACTTTTAGAATCTTTGCCCTCTTAGTGCAATATTTCATTGTGGTTAAACAGACAAATACACTACATTGAATTTCATTTCATTACTAATGATGCTGATCATCTTTTCATATTCTGATGGGCTTTTCCTGTTTCCCCTTCTATAAAACATTTATTCATGCTTTCTGTCTATTTTTCTAGTGGCTTTTGTTAGAGTCCCCTTCTTTTTGAGCCATTTCTACAGACTAGTTAGTGGCCATTTTTCGGTGACATGTATTGGAAATATTCTCTCCCAGTTTCTGGCTTACCTTTCATTTGTTTCTTTACAGTATCTTTTTCTGAACAGAAGTACTTAATTTAAATCCATTTAAATAGCTTGAGATAGTTCCATATAGCAGAACACGTGTGTAAAGATACGCTGTTGCATTTCACATGTAAGTCTTTAGCCCACCTAGAATTGATTTTTGTTTATGAGATGAAGCTTCAATTTCACTTCCGCTGCCCCCTCCACAAGGATCGTCACCTCTCACTATCATTTATTGCACTATTTTTTTCTTTTCCCACTGATTTGTTCTGCCTGAATTGGAAATGACCAATAGGTTCTTTATTTGATCCTACTGTTCTAATTGTACTGCACTGCCACAGTATTTGGGCGAGTAGCACACTGATCATCTCTGACATTTCATGTCTATTTTAGAATTAGTTTCTCCAGTCCTATGAAAAACTAGATTGAAATTACTTTGAAGTTTTATATCAACTTATTCAAAGAATTCACTTCTTTATAATATAGGGACTGAGAACATGGCATACAGGTGCAGTGTCCCTTATCTGAAATGCCTGGCAAAAGAGTGTTTGAGATTTTGGATTTTTCCAAATTTTAGAATATTTGCATACATATAACGAGATATCTGGGGGAGGAGACCCAAGTTTAAAAATGAAATTCATTTACATTTCACATATACCTCATACACATAGCCTGAAAATAATCGTATATAATATTTTTAATAATTTGGGGCATAAAACAAACTTCTGGCTTTGCTTTGACTGTGATTATTACATGAAGTCAAATGTGGAATTTTCCACCTGTGGCAACATTTCATCATTTAAAAAGTTTAGGATTTGGGGGCATTTTCAGATTTTGAATTTTCAGATTAGGGATGTTCAATTGGCAGATGGTTGTAGTTATTAAGGTCTTACTTAATATCTTAGTATGAAATGTTATGATTTTCTCAATAAAGAGGATGTGAATTTTGATAGTTTTTGTCCTTATTGGTGGTGGTGGTAGTTAATGATTATTGTTGGTGATATTAGAAAAATGGGTTTTTTGTTTGTTTTATTTTAATTACATTTTCTGTATGTTTGAGTTTTGTATACAGATTTTAGTATCACATGAACTTTTGAAACTTTTTTACTAATATTGAGTAGAAACAATGACACCGAGTGGTTTGGCTGGTTCTGGATTATAAAAGGGAATGTTTTACATTTCACAGGGAGTATGACATTTATAATGTGCTTTTGTATCTGACCTTTGGCAGGTTAAGGAAGTTTTTATTTTATTTCTGCTTTGCTAGATCTTTTATCATGAATGAATGCTGAATTTTATCAGACTTCTTCTTATCATATTTAATAATGCAATTAAATACTTCTCCTTTAATCAGTTATATTAATATAGTTATATTAACATTTTCTACTATCAAACTAACCTTTTTTTCCTAGGATAAATGGTCCAGCTCGTCAATTGTGATCCATCTTATGTAGAAAAACAGACATTTTATGTAACAAAAATATTTCAAGCTGTAAAATTCTTTCCAAAATTTGCTTTAGTTTTAACCCATTGAGTTAGGTTAGCTAATGCTTTTGTCATTTAGTTCTAAATACTTACCATTTCAATTCTTTCTTTCTTTCAATCTAAGTTATTTGAAAATATGTTAAGTTTCCAAACATTTGTCTTTTCCTTTTAGGTTTATTCTGGTTATTTCTGAAATTGCTGGATTATGTTTGAGAAATGTAAACTCTATGATATCAATGTTTTAATTCTCTGAGTATATCTTTATGCCCTAGAATGTAGTCAGTTTTCTAATATTCTTTGTGTGCTTAAAAAATCTATATTTATTCTCCAATTATGGGGTATGATGCTCTCTCAGTGTTAGGTCAAATTTGTTAGCTGTACTGTTCAAATTGTCTATGGTCTTGTTGATGTTTTTATCTGCCTGATCTATTGATTATAATTTTGTGTATCAGTATAGCACAAAAATTTCCAACTAAAATTTGAGATTATATTATTAGATACATATAGCCAATTCTTTATCTATAAGAATGTCTCTTGACTTAAGTTTACTTTTTCTAAGAATAAAATGGTTATACCTACTTTGTTTTCCAATGACGGGTAAACAAAAAAATTTGTCTTCTTGTCAGGTAGACGGTGAGCATTTCCGGTCCTTCCTGGGAGACAAAAGTGGGCATCTGAGCAACTACCAATCTACCAATCAGGACTTATCATGCCAACTGCAAAACAATGCAGAGGATTCCTTAGGCACTGGCCAGATAGGGTCTGAAAGGTGACCCAGAACAAAGTTGAAGCTCATTATCACGTCCTTAGCTTAAATCTACATCACCCTTCTCCCTGCAAACGAGCTCTCAGAGAGGCTCCTGGAACTGTACGTGCAGCAGGACTCAGGTCATGTAACTCCCAAATGTCCATCAAAGTGGTTCTGTAGTGACCTCTGCACCACAAGAAGGGCCTACTCCAGACAGTATTAGAGTAAGACCCCTGACCATAACCAAGGTTTCTCTGTTACAAGGATCCCGTTGTCATCTGTGGCAAACGTGCTTTGCTGTCGCTCTGTAAACCTGTCTTATTCTTTCTCAGTCAACTTCCCCACACCTGCCTTGCTTTTCATGGGTCTGGTCATTCTTCAGTCAAGGACTAAGAACAAGATTGCTGAACAACGACAGTTTGACTTTAAATCTTCACCTGAAGGTGTGAAGTACCCTGTGAACATAACATAGCTGGATGTTAAATCCTATCTGGCAACATTTATTTATTTGTTTATTTACTTTGCAGTTTGTTTTTCTTTTGACCGGGGCTGGATTTGAACCTGCCACCTCTGGCATACGGGACCAGCGCCCTACTCCTTTGAGCCACAGGTGCCACCCCCCAACATTTATTTTTTAACTGGAGGGTTTAGTCTACTTACGTTGCGATTACCAATATTATGAGATTATTTCTACAAAGTTCTCCTGTTTTCCACTTTTTCTCATTTTTTTGTTTCTTTTTTTTTTTAAATCAAGGAAATGGGGAGTTATTGAAACTTGTAAAAAATAAAAAGAATTTTTAAAAAAATGTTTATAAAAACAAGACACATTGCGGATAATAAGAAAACACAGATAAGAAGCACGAATCTTTAAAATGCTTCCCTGTGTCTCACCTTGGTGTATATCAATTCGTATTTTTATTATTTTTCATGTGTTCAGTTAGATTGGGTACAAGGAGATTTCTACACACATACCACATTGACTTTTCTGAGAAAGAAAAATATACTATCAATTAATATTTAAGATTTCTTTAGTAGTATAAAACAACTTGGAGGAAAGAGGTAAGTGTTGTGAAATGTATAAAAGGGGCTTGGCACCCGGACACAGTGATAATGGGGCCAGCCACCTATATCAAGGCTAGAGAGTCCGAACCCAGCCCAGGCCTGCTAAACAACAATGACAACTACAACCAAAAAATAGCCTGGCGTTGTGGCGGACACCTGTAGTCCCAGCTACTTGGGAGGCTGAGGCAAGAGAATCGCTGAAGCCCAAGAGTTTGGGGTTGCTCTGAGCTGTGATGCCACAGCACTCTACTGAGGGCGACATAGTGAGACTCTATCTCAAAAAAAAAAAAGTATAAAAGGGGGGGCTGCTATACTTTTCTGGCTGTGAGATTAAAGCATGCTTGGAGGTACGTTTGAGCGTTCAGCACCTACATGCCCTTGACAAATACATCACTAAAATAAAAGCCCCAAATGTTACACTCAGTTTGAAAGCAAATCTTCATTTCCCCGCCATTATTAACGTAAGACGTTGTTTTAAGTCACAATTCGAGTATAATTTAAAGTCATCGAACCTTAGCTCTTTAATGATGTCATAAATCTCAGCTGTGTGAAGTCGAAATCAGCCCACTTTCACAGCATCTTGACAAGCAGTTGGAAGGTGAATTAGTTAATCAAAGACCTGTTCATTTACATGTCCTCAAATTAAATTAGGGCAACAGTTTCCCTGAATTAACCAGTTGTTTAAGTGTTGCATAAATATAGCCCTAGTTTTAAAATTAAGAACTGGCAGCTTTTCCTCTGAAGGTTGCCAAGTCTGGGGCTATTAAACGTTGTCCCATCTCAAGAACTTTCCACTTGAAGCTGTCAAGGATCTTTTTTCTTAATTAAGCCAAAATAACTTGATGTCTGAGTTACTTCCTGATTATAAATTAAGTGTCGTTGGAACCCATTCTCGTCTTCCCGGCCTGGAGGCGGATCCATGTGCTCTTAAGACTTATGTGCAGTCCAGTGTGGGGAGCGGAGGAAGGGGCGCTGCCAGGCAGGGGTGCACTGGCCCGGGCTCAGGCGAGTGGGCCTTACGGCTGGACGGGATGTGTCCGCGGGGGGTTGTGGCTGTTGCAAGCCGTTTCCATAAGCTGTCGAGACAGTTTTGTTTCCACCTTGTGGGAACCTGTCAGAACAGCATCTCAGATCCCACCATCTTCGTCTTTAATACCCACGTAGGTTTGTGCCGTGTTCGACGGCTTAGTTCGGGCTGAGGGATGGGTGCATGATTCTGAGAACGGTCACACATCACTTTTTAGTCCTGACACTCAGCATCGTGTTCATTTTCTCGCTTTAAATATTTTCCTCCTCCTTTTATTCATTTCAAAACATGCAGACACACTTCCTCTGTACATACGGTGTCCCAGGTCCAAGGCGCTTGGCTGAGTTCAGCGGACGTAGAAATAAATAACTTAGAAATAAATAATCCCTGCATCCCCGTCACAGTCGCAGGGAACACGCAGCACCGGCATTGCCCGCGCTCACCCTGGAGGCTCCTACAGCCTGAGGAGCCGTCCTTCCCCTGCAACCTCAACCCAGCAGTCCCTACTTCTGCAATGACTTAAATGAACACTGCCGCAAACACAGCCACGCAGGACCCCGACAGATGTCTCGGACAGAGTCTGCAATCTGCTCAGAGGCACATCACACAGATGTGGGCAAATAGGTGACAGGCTCTCAACAGAAGAAGTGATTTCACCACGGTTCTCGGTCACCAGTTGTTTTCATTTTCATGTTTCAGGAAACTTTCTCTGTTCAATGAAAATTCAGTGATGACTCATCGGACCCCACAAGGAGCCAACTGCTGTGTGGGACACCTGCGGAGATGGCCACCTTGGCAGTTCCCTGCAGAGTGGGGCTGCTGGGCGCAGGGCCATCCCCCCAGGCCAGCTCTGACCCGGGTTACCGTAATGCTAACGATTTCCCTCAATCCAACCAAAATAAGAGTAGGCAATCTTAAAGCCTTTTAAGAAAAATCTAGTTCTACCTTTGACCCAGGCTGCTTTTCTTAAATATTTAAAGTTCAAAGGCATGAGGTGCTTATATTTTTATTTCAAACCAGAAAATCACCCTTGTTATATTTGATCACTCTCTTTATTTTCAGAGTTGCTTGTTTGTATAGCTGATGCTGAACTTTTGCCTAGTGTATAATAATACAATTTTTTTTTACTCATTAATGAGAATATACATATGATGCTGACCTTACTGGTAAATATCTTTTGCGCTCATTTTTAACCGTTATTATGTTGCTAAACAGTTGCCAGAATGAGGTTTTAACATAGCTCCTTGGAGAATTATACCAGTCTTTACGGAACACATTGCTCACAGCTGTGCTGAAAGAGCCTTCACTAAAAATCATAACACTTCTTATTCCACATCAGTGACATCATTGGTATAATTTAACTATAATTCACATGTGGGAAGCAGTTGTCTGCAAATTAAAATTACCCTCAAATTGATTCCAAGAGGGGTAGGAAACTGTATCATAAAGCAGTGGTATGATTTTATTTGCATTCATCATTAATGTCATGTTCCAAAACATTTTGGATAATATCATCAGAGGCCTCCTCTGATAACAGATAATATTTTTAAGATATTTCTTAAGGTTTTAATAGAAAGACACCTTACCAAGAGACGAGGTAATGCTTGAGACTCCTTAGCTTTTCAATCGCATGCGTTCTGTGGGTTTTGTTCCATAAAGAAAGACTTTCTGTTTAGAAATGTGACAGTGGGCTCGGCGCCTGTGGCTCAATCAGCTAAGGTGCCAGTCACATACACCTAAGGTGCCAGCCACATACACCTAAGGTGGTGGGTTCGAATCCCCAGCCCGGGCCCGCTAAAGAACAGTGATGGCTGCAACCAAAAAATGGCCTGGCGTTGTGGCGGGTGCCTGTGGTCCCAGCTACTTGGGAGGCAGAGGCAGGAGACTCGGCTTGAGCCCAGGAGTTGGAGGTTGCTATGAGCTATGATGCCATGGCACTCTACCCAGGGGGATAGCTTGAGGCTCCGTCTCCAAAAAAAAAAAAAACAAAAACATTCAGTGGGGAAAAGATTCCCTATTTAACAAATAGTGCTGGGGGAACTGGCTGGCAACCTTAGAAGACTGAAACTGGACCCACAACTTTCACCATTAACTAAGATAAACTCGCACTGGATTAAAGATTTCAACTTAAGACATGAAGCTATAAAAATACTAGAAGAAAGTACAGGGAAAACACTTGAAGAAATAGGCCTGGGTGGATATGTTATGAGGAGGACCTCCTGGGCAGTTGAAGCAACACCAAAAATACATTACTGGGACCTGGTCAACCTGAAAAGCTTCTGCACAGCCAAGAATACATCAAGTAAAAGCAAGCAGACAGCCCTCAGAATGGGAGAAGATATTTGCAGGTTATGTTTCTGACAAAGGTTTAATATCAGAATCCACAGAGAACTCAAATGTATTAGCAGGGAAAGCAATCCAGGGTGGGCAAGGGACTTGAAGAGAAACTTCTCTGAAAAAGGTGCACGGCCTACAGATATATGAAAAAAATGCTCATCATCCTTAATCATCAGAGAAATGCAAATCAAAACCACTTTGAGGTATCATCTAACTCCAGTAAGATTAGCCCACATCACAAAATCCCAAATCGGAGATGTTGGTGTGGATGTGGAGAAAAGGGAACACTTCTGCACTGTTGGTGGGAATGCAAACTAATATGTTCCTTTTGGAAAGATGTTTGGAGAACACTTAGGGATCTAAAAATAGACCTGCCATTTGATCCTACAATTCCTATACTAGGTATGTATTCAGAAGATCAAAAATTATATTAGAACAAAGA
>CAUYQV010127131.1:0-20532 GCA_963574575.1 Galagoides demidoff
TTGAGACGGAGCCTCAAGCTCCCGCCCTGGGTAGAGTGCCATGGCATCACAGCTCATAGCAACCTCCAACTCCTGGGCTCAAGCGAGTCTCCTGCCTCCGCCTCCCAAGTAGCTGGGACCACAGGCGCCCGCCACAACGCCCGGCCGTTTTTTTGTTGCAGCCATCATTGTTGTTTGGCCGGCCCGGGCTGGGGATTCGAACATGCCACCTTAGGTGTACGTGGCTGGCGCCTTAGCCGATTGAGCCACAGGCGCCGAGCCCCCTTGGCTTGTTTATAGCTGTCTTCTCCCTGTATCTTTGTATAGTCTTTCTCCTGCATGCCCTAATTTCCTCTTCCCCAGTCAGGCTGGATTAGAGTCCTTCCTAATGACTTAATTTTAACTCAAATACCACTTTAAAGACTCCAAGAGATTCACGTTCAAAGGTATTGGGGGTTAGTCCTTTAACATATGAATTTGGGGGGGACACAGCCCATGACACTGTACCCAGGCACCCTGCCCCACCCATCTCTCTGCCTTGCCCTGAATGGATTAGGTCTTTTGGGACTGAGTCTTCAATGGCAGCAGCCCCATTTCTCAGATGCATTTGTCCAAGGCAAATGCATGAATGGCTTAAAAAGCCGACGATTTTCTGCTTAAAGCCATTTGAACAGGCTTAGGAAGAGGAGGACTTCAACTACAAAATAAATTGGAATCCTTTTTTTTAAACTCTCGTATGACATGAATGCAAATTGAGAAAACACCTCGAAGTAGAATCATCATAAAGGGAGAAAAGTGGCATTAGCTTCTGAGGCTTCTGTGAAGCATTAAGAAAGAGTCAAAGGTGACCAGGACAGGAGCTGAGACGTGAAAAAGGGAGCCGCCGCTCCCCCCGCAAACTTAACATTCCTAATTCTCTTAATTGGGCACAAAAATGTCAAAAGTTTTATAGCTTCATTCTTACACTCCAGAATATGCTCCTAATAGAAATATATTGCTAATGTATATATTTTCTGTAATTCTTGCTGATTCTATTAACAAAGGTTAATATGCCACATATTTCCAAACGCACAGGACCACAAGTAAAATCTTATATCCATGCATCTTATGTAACCTTCTAATTTTTCACATTTTCTTTCTTTCTTTTTTTTTTTTTGAGACAGAGTCTTACTATGTCATCCTGGGTAGAGTGCTGTGGCATCACAGCTCACAGCAACCTCCAACTCTTGGGCTTGAGGGAGTCTCTTGCCTCAGCCTCCCAAGTGGGAGGCTCCTGCCACAACGCTTGGCTATTTTTTTGTTGTAGTTGTCATTGTTGTTTGGCAGGGATCGAACCTGCCAGCTCCAGTGGATATGGCTGGCATCCTACTCACTAAGCCGTGGGCACTGAGCCAATTTTTCCCATTTTCATAAAAGATGCTTTCCTTCAGCACATTATTCCTTTGTCAGCTTCCAGATCATTCCTCTCTTATAATTACTATCCACCAACCATTCCCCAACACAAAACTAGTATTTCCTATTTTTCTTCTTAAACTATATTAAAAAAAAAGTCACCCCTTTCAATATACACCGTTGCGATAGTTAATTTGATGCTAATCAAATGTGATTGTAGGATATACGAATGCGGTGTGTTCAGGACACCACGCCAGGCGGCCCCAACAGTTCACGTGCACATACTAACACACGCAGCCTTCCCTGGGTCAGCAGGGCCAAATACTCATGGCTTTTTTGATGGGCTCTCTGTGTTCCAAATGACTGTGATTATTACTATTTGTGTTCAATTCATCACTACTGGGGTATTAAAATACCGTACACGTATATAAGCTAAGCATGCCTGAAATAATAGCCAAGGAGATTTGCAAAGAGCCATGACTGTTACAACGTAAATATAATGAGTATTACAAATGTCTCAAATTTCCTGGGTGTAGGATGACCTAAGTAGCCCAAGATCCCCTTGTTTCTGTCTATGATAAAGTGGTCACATTAAAGCATTCACGGCTTATGCTTGGTATCTGTATATAATAAATCACCAGGCTTTTCTTTGGCATTTTACACGTGTAACCTGAATATTCCTAGTAACTGAGGTAGGCACGAGAGAAGGTTGAAGGGCACAGATACAGAATATTTCCGGGCATCCCATTCAGAAAGTTTCGCCTATAAGATAATTTAGGAGAATGACACTTTTTACTACGTTTTACTTACGTTATTTATTTGAAGAAGGGAGAGAAAGAGGAGGAAGGGGGGGAATAGAAGCAAGTGGGGGTGGAGACGGTGGAGAAGAGGAGAGGAAGGGGTGGAGGGCATGAGAGAGGTAAGAGAAAGCAAGAGAATAAACTCAAGGTTTTAGTTTCCAAATCTTGGCGAAAAATAGGTTCCTGGGCTCCATATCAAGCCTACTGAATTAAGGCCTTCAGGCAGTTCTAATTAGCAGGGCTGGGATAGGTTGGCCTAAAGGGACCAGTCACACACTAGGGAGATTGTCTACTCTTGTTCCAACTATAGCCTGTGCTGCCTCCCTCCAAGGAATGGGCCTCAGACCTCACAGTTGGGTCACTTTGCGGGGTGTTTTGGAATAGAGAGGGATTTCTGAGCTCCTGAAATCACAATGAACTCATCGAAGACAAGAAATGTGTCCTTTCTAACTCTGCCTCACCAAGGTGCCTAGTAACTCTACCTACCATGGTGGTGGTAAATGTGCAGAATTTGATGCTTCATTCAGCTGACTGTCCCCCCCTGGTTAATGTGGGTGCCACCCGCGGCTAAATCCAAGCAGACAACTTAATTTGTTGCAAGTTATTACCGCTAATAAGAAGCTTGTGATGCAGGAATGAGCTTTTAGATAAATCTATCCACACTACAGGAGCAGTGGTGGAATTTGAACACGCACGGAATGACTTTTTCTATTATGCCCTTACCGGAACATACAGACCCAACTCCATTTTGTGGGGTAATAGTGCCACAGGGGGAGTGAGATCTAGCAATATCAGATACAGGAAAATAGCAAAATACAACTACTGTATCAGTTTTCCTGCCATTGACTCTGGTTGGGTAACAAGCAATAGCTAATATCTCTCAAATCCAGGAGAAGTTCAAACATGCCTTTCAACAGAATTAAATAGGAGGTTTCTGTAGGGTTTCAAACAAAAACCTCTGTTCAACTTTAATTAAAATAAAACAAATCTATCCGAGAGAGGGCTCTCAACAAAAACAATCACAAAACAAATTTCACAAGGAAAGGTGGTAATCTTGAAATGCCATTTATTTGTTCAAATGAGAATTACATTTTATAGCCCAGCTCTATGAGGAATTCCAATATGATTCAAGTGTTTTAATATTGCTTAAATAAGAGGATTCTTAAAGCCGTGACTGGTGTTTAACTGAGACCTTATTAAACACCCTATCATGTAAACAGGGAATAATTTTAGTTTAAGAATGTTTTAGTTTCCATAAAGGTACAGCAAACAGATGCATAGAAATTTTTGTACTTTACTCAAGTAATTTCAGAGCCCTATACTTTTTTGGGCAAAAAATGATAGATACTAGCCTTGCACAATCTTCTTTGTACCTTGTAGCATATGGCGAGGCATCTGAGTCAGGGTTGAAGAGCCTTTCGTTTTAGATAAGGTAGCTGACTCTATAAACACATTGTTTCTGTAAATTTCATACCGCCTTGTTATTCTGGCACCTGCTGTTCAAAGCAAGAAGAAAGCTGAAGGAAATAAAACCCAGCACAAAACAGAGCTGCATCTGAAGTAGAGACTGCTGAGATGGACAAAGAGGAGACACAGAGGGGAAACTCAGATCGTTTTAAGTGTTTCTTAAACATGGGGGAAATGTAAGTAGAATGCTATTATATTTAATTGAGAAAAAATGAATACGGTAAAGTGAAATTCGAGAGGCAAACAAAAAGGTTTTGATTAATTCTAGCTCACGGACCCTTAGAGCTGGAAAGGACTTTATGGAATCACAATCTTCTTGTTGTACAATTCAGGAAAGTAACGCTCAGAGAGGTCCTTGTGCGCCGTGGAGTGGGTGCACGAGGGCTGGTGCAATTCTTCCTAGAATTATCACTTCCTTTCTAAACGAAATGCCCACCCCTTATAAATAAAACTCCCACTTCATTTATTTATCTATGTATTTTTCATTTCTGGAGGAAGGATGAAAGAAAACACCGGAATGAATTTTGAACGCTGAGATTCTAAGTCTTGGCTGCTGGGGAAAGAGGGTGCAGCCTGCCATAGCCTGGAAGGAGGGTGCAGCCTGCCACAGCCTGGTTGGCAGAGAAGTGAGATTGCAGAGCTCCCCGCAGACCACGCGACCTCCCGTATCACTCAACTTATAAAGCCAGGATGTGAGGGCCGCGCTAGGATGCTGGAAGTTCTTGTAGCAAAGACTGGCAGTGAAATCCCTCACTGAAAATGTTCCCGAGAGCCATAGCTTGTAGCTTTTATGGCCACGTGTCCAGCACCCACCTGCGGAGTTGTGTTTACTGCCCTGAATCTCGGGGATTCAGCCAGGTCGCTGAAAAGGACACGGGAGTAGAGTTGGGACATTCTGGGTTTGAATTTCGCCTCTGCAGAGGACTCTCCTTACAACCACGAGCAGACACTGAACTCTCTGGATTTCTGTTTATTGTAAGGAAAAAAATGAAATCCGGCGTACAATATGCCCAGCAATGCCCTTTTCTGCCAAGCACAGAGGAATCAAAACGGTAAATTAGCATTAGTTTTCCTCAAATTCCAGAAGTTATTTCTTTGACTCAGGGCAGAATTCGACAGCATTAATTTTAACTCACAAATTGAGAATTAAGAACGTTGGAAATCCTCTTAGATCACTCAAATAAAATGAACAATGAGCAATTTCTTTGAAAACAAAGAATGTTAACTTTCACCATGTGATTAAGTTTTTATTATTGGCTCCACCACTTTTTTCATTCTACTCTCTAAATCCCTTAAAGGTAGGGGATGGGCTATAACATTTCACGATACCCAGACAGAGAAGGAGTTTTGATTAGGAAGGTTGATCCCCGTTTATTGTTCTTGGAGGAAAAGAACATTTAGACCCATTGCCCTCAGGATAAAAAAAGAAATCACAAACACAAAAGATGAATAAGAACTTCAGACAAAACAAAACAAGAAAAAAACCCATTATATATTATAAAAAATAAGTAACATCAGTTTCATTCACGTGATAAGTATTTGAAAAGTAATCCTAATATTTCTTAATACTTACACAGTTTCTTTTTACCGAAGGATTAAAAAGATGTATTTCACAATGTCCTTTATTTATTTGACATTTACGGTATGGCAGAAATTACCCAATAGCAGCCTGGACATAGTCAGAGGGCAGCACTGGATCTGAGGAATATTTTGGAGGATTTTCAAACAAGTTAGGTCAAGGGTATGAGAGAAAAAGAAAAGTCAAGGCTTAAGTTTTGGATTTGAGGAGCTGTGTGCATGGTATGCTATTTTTAAAGACATCTCTGGAACCCTGGGACAGGAGCAGGTGCTCAGAAGTGGGAAAAAAGCAGAGGGAAGGAGTATTAAAGACCCACAGTTTTGTTTTGAATGCCTCAGCTTCATGCTGCCCATCACCTGTCCAAATGGAGAGAGAGGTAGATAGATGCAGGGACATGCCTGGAGACTGGCATCACCTAGGCAACCAGAGCAGGTGGGGGTCGTTGGTAGCAAAGGTCGTACAGTGATTGTAAAGAGTAGTCTCTGGACCCACAACAACTGAATTCAAAGCTCAACTCTTCACAGAATGAACTTTACTGTCTTGGTCTTCTCATCTGAAACACAAGGATGATACCAAACCTTACTGAGGTGTGAGAATTCAATTATCTAACATATGTAAGCACTTAGGATGGTGCCTGGATCATAGAAAATGTTGTGGAATGTCATCTATTACATATTATAATTGGAGCTCGGAGTTGTGTTTTTCTAGCCCATCAAATCAGCTGGATGGGCCAGGGATTGCCTCCCACGCACAGGTTTTGACTGCCGGTGCAACAGGGTTAAACTACAAACAGGAGCTGGAAGCCCCTTGTTTATCTTTCGTGTCCTGGGCGGTGAGCACTTTCAGAGCAGTGAAGCCTGATAAAGTTCCAGTCCCCCCAAATATGACCTCTGTCTTGTCTGCTTTGTTTTTCTCCCTTGGGCTCATCACCTTCTCATGTATTATATATCTGTGTTCCCAGCCCCCAGGTTGCAGACGGGTACTGGCCCATCACCTGTTAGGAAAGGGTCCGCACAATGAGGTAAGCAGCGGGCAAGCGAGCTTCATCTGTATTTACAGCCACTCTCCCCCATGGCTTGCTTCACTACCTGAGCTCTGCCTCCTGTCAGATAAGTCAAGGCGTTAGATCTTCATAGGAGCACAAACCCTACTGGATGGGAAGGATCTAGTCTGCTTGCTCCTTATGAGAATCTAATGCCTCATGATCTAAGGTGGAGACGTAATGGGCCTGTATCATCCTGAAACCAGCCCCACCCCTCATCTATGGAAAAACTGTCTTACACGAAACTGTTTCCCTGCTGCCAAAAAGCCTGGGGACCACTGTTATATAGGACATGCTTATTTATTTGTTTATTTTCTGTCTTTTCTTGGAGAGGGAAGGCAGGGATTTTCGACTGTTTTGCTCACTGTCAGTGCCTGACTCAGCCAGCGTACAAAGAATGAATGAAATTTCCCAGCCCCTACTGCTCCCCTTCTCTGTTTCTTATTCTATTTCTTTGATTATTTTCCAGGAAAAACACACACACACACACACACACACACATCAAAAAGCAGATTGGCATTAATATGATTCTCTGGTCCTTTCTGATGTGTACATAATGTCTAGTTTCATTGAGACATGCCTCATCCGTGACATGGAAAGCCGCCGATGGCAGTGTCAATTGTGACTTTGGAAATCAATTCTGGCATTGACATCTCGTCTTCTGAAAGTGACGGGACTTCACTTGCTGCTGGTCGTCCGCTCTGTTTCCCTGCCAGTCGACATGCCGGCGAGATTCCAGCCCACCTGCAGATCCTGATCACACTTTTTTTGTTGTTTTTTTCTCAGCAATGTTTGTCAATGAGAGGCATTGAGAGCTAGGCAGGGTGGAAGTTGATACACGGCCCAGTCAATCTATGACTTATGAGACCTGTGGCAAGTCCAAGGCGCTGTATTGATTCTGCAGAATGGACTGGAAACTGACCTTCATCTCCCAGAACCCTCTTGCTTGCTCCTGGCCTGTTCAGTCCCAGGGGAGCCCTTGCATCATGCAGCTTTGTTTCAAAATCATTAACTTTTATTTCCCTTCACATCCCCTCATGATTCTACCTTACGTATAAAGAGTGGACAAATTGATGTCTTTATTTAGCACAAAAGCTTCAGTCCTGTTTCAATGTCAGCTTTTTAGAGGCAGTTAATTTTATCTTCTCTCACAGCTTGGTTATAGCACACAGATACTCTTTTCTCGAAAATGCAGACATGGCGTCAAAATAAAGTGCATTTTGATCCTTACACGACTCGTGACAGCATTTATTAATGATAACCCTTAGTGTTCTGCCTTGTAAGTGTCATTTTGAAAGGGTTTTCTGATTGTCCTGATTAGATGAATCTTAATCTCAGGACTCCTGCCTGATTTCTCACTGTGGTTGGACCAGCCTTCACATCGTGGTGCATGGAGTTCAGCAAATTACAGGAAAGGTGAGTTAAATATTCATCCCTGAGGCTGTCTGGGAAGGGGCACCGGCAGTCTGCTGCTCCCAGGTCTGTCTTTTATCTGTAGAGCGAATGCAAGGCTGAAATAGGACTTTTCTCATCAGCCATTCTGTTTGTTCTTGAATCGTAGGTGTGTACTGGACATCGAGATACCACCCGGAAAAACATAACCTGTTTCTGGATTAAATTATGATCCGTTCATTGTTCCTCTGAATTTCAAGCATTTTATAGTATTGGAGGATGGTCATTACATTCTAATAAGTAAAATTCTAGGATGTTCTAACTGGAAAGAAACTTATGCTGCTTCTACTAGACAATTCTCATTACGCAGGTAAGTTGTGGGGGCTGAGAAGCTCAGAATTTACTCCAGGTGGCAAAGCCATCAGTTAGTCTATAAGGAAAGTTCATGGTCCCTAGAGTTCATCACGATATTAGCACTCGGTTTGGAGGCAGTCACCTGATTTCCTGGGCATTTATTTAAGGCAGAACATTTGGAACAAACCTGTTTTCTTTTTTCGGAGGTGACTGGATGCTCCCGCTGCAGTAACCAGGCACAGAGATCAGTCTGTGAGTATCTGTCTGGAAAACACACACTGAGTCATTTCTTGTGGCTGTTTTACCCAGAATTGTCTGATTTTTACTCAGGTCTTTGCTGTTGCTATGTTCAGTTTGCCTGAGGGGGAGAAAATTGAACTGAGCAGCAGAAGGTGTGTGGACAATGCACACACAAAATCACATAAACATTTTTCTCCCTCAGGTGAAAGAGGAAAGAGAAGGATTCACATAAAACCTTCAAAGAATAATGATTCCTTCAAAATAAATGCCGTATCTCTTACCTTGACTCCGTTATGTCATTGCTATTACTTATATTCCAGACAGAGTGGCCCACGGGGCTGATGCTGCATCAGAGGGCAGGGGGCCTCCCTTTGTGATCTGTCAATAAAGCGTGGATGGCACAGGAGGGTTTTTATTTATAAGCAAGTAAATGAGCTTATTATATAGTTTGACAAATAAAAAGTGCTAGGGAGAAAAAGATAGGAGGAGGGGTAATCTTGGCAGAAGATAGACTATCTGACAGTCATAGGAACATCTTATTTTAAACAGAGTTTCCAAGTGTGCAAGTTATATACTAAATAGCACACCATTTGGAGCAGAAGTAGGCAAAGCCACAAACACTAGGAAAACGAGGTCTCAATTGCAAAGCTGAGGCATTTGTCCCTTTGATACGCCCTTAGTTGTTAGCGGACTGCTTCAAAGTAAATGAACACATATTGGCCCATTTTCTTCAACTTTACTAAATTCCAATGTTCATTTTTATTTGTATCTAGAAAGAATTCCAATGTATGAAAGGATGTCTATTAGCTTTATTTCTTAAGGTGAAAGCCAAAACTTTGCATATGATTTTAATAGCAATTCAAGGGTAGAAAATTAATTAACAAATCGTTTCATTAAAGTCTATCTAGCTTTAAAGAGAAATCTTTCATTCTCCACCCCCTTTTTCATTTTTTATATCTTTTTAACTCCTCAAATTCCTTTTTGGCAGTTGTCTCCTCCCTCTTTTTATGCTCATCCATTCATTAACATTTTTGGCCTTAATTGAAGTTGTTTCGGAAGCCCCTTTCTTGGAAGTAATCAACACCAAGAATTACTGCTATGATAAAGGTAAAGGTTCATGGGATGCTCAATTCTGCAGACACGGAGTATGAATATTGGAAAACAGAAATACAGAACTGGACCCTTTGTGGAGGCTCTGCAGACAGGGTGGTGATGGAGCCTGATCTTTTTGGAGGAGCAGCATCTAAGCCCCACCATTCAGATCTCCACCAAATCTGAGAGGCTAAAAGGCCGGTACAAGTGGTAATGATAGCCCATGTGCCTTTTACATTGATTTTCTGGGTATAATGAATGGAAAAGGGGAGGAGAGAGTCTGAAAATGCTGCAGCTGTGAGATGTCCAATATTTGGACCCAAAGATCTTATAGCACAAGAGGCAGAATAATGACCCTCCAAAGATGTCCACGTCCTAACCTCTGGAACCTGCATAATACATTACCTTTTGTGGTAAGAGGAACTTTGAAGATAAGATTTAAGGGTATTTGACTTCAGCTGAGGAGAATGTCCTGGATTATTCAGATGAATCACATCCATCCTTAAAAGTGAAAAACTTTTTCCTGGCTTGGCTGTAGAGAGAGGTAATGGCAACAGGGGGAGGCATTCAAGGTGTGAGAGGGACTCTCCACTGCTGCCCTTACAGATGGAGAAAGGAGGAGCAGGGCCAAGACATGGGGGTACCCAAATCTCAGCTAGCTGCCAGTAAGGAAAAAAGATCTCACTTCTATAACCTTAAGGAGGTCAGCGCAGTGGCTCACACCTGTAATCCCAGTCCTCTGGAAGGCCAAGGCTGGAGGATTGCTTGAGCTCAGGAGTTTGAGACCAGCCTGAGTAAAAGTGAGACCCCTTCTCTAAAAATAGCCAGGGGTTGTGATGGGCACCTGTCATCCCAGGTACTTGGGAGGTTGAGGCAAAAGAATCAATTGAGCCCAAGAGTTTGAGGTTGCTGTGAGCTGTGACACCACAGTACTCTACCAACGGTGGTAAAGTGAGACTCTGTCTCAAAAAAATAAAATTAAAAATATAAAATCTTAAGGAACTGAATTTTGCCAACATGTAAGAGCAAGGAAAAGGATCCTTCCCTAAAGCTTCTGGAAAGGGACACGGAGCTTCCAATGCCTTCCTTTTAGCCTGGTGTGACCTGCATCAGACTTAATACATACAAAACCGTAAGTCACTATCTTTGTGGTCATTTATTAGATAGAGCAGCAACAGGAAACTAATACAAATGGTTAGGGGATGAATGCAAACAGATCAAGACCGCCCCATCTGGGGGTGTAGAATGAGGCAATGCTGTCTTTGCCCTTACATCTCAAAAACAACCTTTACGGACAATTCATGCAAACATCTAGGTCAGTTAAAATGATGACTAAAGGGCACATCTACCCAACAGGCAGGGTTGTTATTCATTGTCATAGAATATAGCTTTTCATTTTCAGACAGGCTTAGGAGGGAGGAGACGGAGTCTTTTCGTAGAGGTATTTAAAAACTTAATTTCCAAGTTTTGCTGGGGAACTATTCCTCTTCTTGTTTCTGGGTAAATGTCACATGTAAATATATCGATTGTAATTGCTTGAACTTCTTATAACAATCAATCATTTGTCATGGAAAAAGTGATGTGCCCAGCAATTAGGTCAATTTGTATCCGCCCCTTTGGTTTTTCCTTCACAGTTAATTGAGTCTTTTATAAAAGCGGCACTGGAGCTTAGACCTTTTAGCTCCCTTACGTTTAGTTCACTATTTCTCTTTCTTTGGGCTTCTTTCTGGAGCTTTTGCATATCTTCTAGTGGTTCAGGTAGACCTTGCATTGGGAGTCCTTTAGAGCATGCAAAACCCTAGGTGTGCTCAGGATTCACAGAGAAGTGACATGGGGAATGGGGCATTCTGACCAACTATGCCTAGATTTTTAGGTAGGAGTACGTTACATTATAATTGCACTTATTCAGAATATGATTTTTTTTCAGGATATAAATTTCTTTTTTTTAAATTAAATTATAACTGTGTACATTAATGCAATCATGGTGTTTTCATATACAATTTGAAATACTCTCATCAAACTGGTTAGCCTTCATGTCATTTTCTTAGTTATTAAGACATTCATACTTTGCTTTTAGAAAGATTCACTTGGACCCTTGTGAGATAAACCATAGAGATGACCCCACCAATCACCCTCCCTCCACCCATCCACTCCCCTCCCCTTCCCTCTCCCTCCACCTCCCCATATTCTAAGGCTATAATTAGGTTATAGCTTTCCTATGAAAACTATAAATTAGCCTGGCCATTTTTTGGTTGCAGCCATCATTGTTGTTTGGTGGGCCCAGGCTAGGGATTCGAACCTGCCACCTTAGGTGTAGGTGGCTGGCGCCTTAGCCCATTGAGCCACAGGCGCCGAGCCCAGATACTTAATTTCTTAAAGACAGAGGGTCTGAAAGTCCGTAAAAGTTTTACGTATACACACAGGCCTCGTAGGGTCCATCCTATATTGACACAAACTCCTTAACAGGCACAAAGTGCGGTGCTTGTGCCTGTGTGTTATCTTGTATCATGTACAAGCCAGTGTTGCCTCCTCAGGCTTAGGCAAAGCATTTAGTGCCTGTTATGGACTAAACTGTGTCCCCTACGATTCATGTATTGAAGCCCTAACCTGTGACTGCATTTGGAGGCAGAACCTCTAAGAAGGTCAATGGGATCATAAACGTACAGTCTTCGACCTATAGGACCGTGGTTCTTAGAGGAAGAGGAAGAAGCACCAGAGATCTCTCTTTCCCTGCTCACACTCACATAGGAGAGGCCATGTGAGAAAACAGTGAGAAGGTGGCCGTCTGCAAGCCAAGAAGCCTCACCAAAATGAGGGACTTCTAACCTCCAGAACGGTGAGAAAATATATTTCTGTTGTCTAAGGGATGTGGTCTTAAACACCGTATTTTGGTATGGCAGTGCTATTCAACTAATATAAAGCCACTTCCAGCAGTCTTGATTTCATCCTGGGAAGCCCTGGATGCAAATTAAGCTTGGGACAGGTGTTGCCATCCAATTTACATTTGAAAGCAAATATCTCAGGTTGTTGTATAAAAAGTGACTCAAACAGGAAGGCAAGAATGGAAGTGGGAAGGCAGCTCAGAGGATGCTGTAGCATCGTCTGTGAGAGGTGATGGCATTTTTCAACATTGACTGTACAGAGAAAAAACTACAACTCAAAGTTGTTCAATGTATAAAATATGAATATAGAATATATGTCACAACAGTAGCACAAAGAGTGAGGACGCGAGGTCAGAAGACTTTTGTGTGAGATGGTAGAATATTAACATTCAGTTGACAGTTATAGTTTTATTATTTATAACATAACCTCTAAGTTATTATGAAAAGGATGCAAAGCTAAAAAGCCAATAAGGACTCGGTGCCTGCAGCTCAGTGGTTACGGCGCTGACCACATGCAGCAGGGCTGGTGGGTTGGAACCTGGCCTGGGTCTGCTAAACAACAATGACAAAAAAATAGCCAGGCATTGTGGTGGGCACCTGTAGTCCCAGCTACTTGAGAGGCTGAGGCAAGAGAATTGCTTAAGCCCAAGAGTTTGGGTTGCTGTGAGTTGTGACACCACAGTACTCTACTGAGGGTGACATAATGAGACTCTGTCTCAAAAAAAAAAAAGCCAATAAATAAAATTAAATGAAGTATTACAAATATTTGATTAACTCAAAATCAGGTTGAAAAGAATGAATAGAGAGAAAAGGAAAGAGATGGGACAAATAGCAAAATGATAAACTGAAATCAAACTATATCTCAAGTTATAGTTAATATAAATGAATTGAATATTCTAGTTGAATCACAGAGATTATCAGATAGGCGACAAAACAAGCAAGGTCCAGTTAAATGCTATCTAAAGAAATACACTTTAAATATAAAATCAGAGAAAGAGTGATAGAAAAAGGATGAAAAAAGATATGCCGTAAAAACAACGAACATGAAAAAGATGAAGTAGCTATATTCACAGCAGCCAGGATAGACCTCAAGACAAGAAATAGCGCTAGAGATAATGGAAAAATTCAATTCATTACAAAGATATAATACTTATTAATACATATGCCTAATAATAGAGCTTCAAATTACAGGAAGCAAGATTAGACAGAATTACAAGGAAAATAGACAACTGCACACAGTTGCATATATTAACATGCCCTCTCAGTAATTTATAACAACAAATTTGCAGAAACCAGTAAGGAGTAGGAGATACAGACAACATTACCAACCTCCTTGATCTCACTGACATTCATAAAACACAATATCCTTTAACTAGGATCTATATTCTTTTCAAGTGATATAGAACTTTCAAGAGCTATATGCTGAACCATAAAACAAATTCTAAGAAGTATAAATTTATACAGTTATTTTGGAAAACTATTTGGAAGTATCTATTAAAGCTGCCCTGTGTACATGCAGACCCCTTCATAGGTATATCCCACAGAGGACCGAGTCCGTGCAAAGGCAAGTACACAATTGTCTACTTCAATTTTATTATAACATCCCCAAATCTGGAAAGCATTTAAACAAACGCTCCTCAATAGAAGAATGGATATTTTTGTGCTGTGTTCCTATAAGGGAATACAGAAAAATAAATCTTGGGCTTTGCAGAAAAAAATGGATGAGTCTCACAGATACAATAATATGCTCCAGTATCCAGGGATGAATCTGATCGTGCTGTATGATTCCACGTCTGTGAAGTTCAAAAACAGGCAAAATTCATCAACAATAACTAAAGGAAAAAGAATGAGAATAGCTATTAATTCTAGTGGAAGAGAGTGTTGCCTAGGAAGGGCACAAGGGAACATTCTACAGGCTGCATGTGAGGCAGGTGGTTACGACACAGTGTAAATGGCAGGTGAGTCCAAGTTGCAACACCTGACCAGGTTGGTCTCCGAGGCCCATCAGTAACACTGTGTGTCATAAGAACCTCCGTTTCCCAGTCAGCATTCCTCAGAGTTCCCAAATGATCACCAAAGCAGAACTGGTAGATTATTTCCTCCACCAAAGTACATTATTTCTAAATCTGGTGAGTTGAAATGTGTCATCCTTTGAACAGGAGCTTGCAAACAAGTGGTATTTGTACCAACTATATGAAGATGTCTTCTTGAGCAGATCACTGATTAAATGAACCCTAAAATGAGACTTTTTGAATGACTTACAAATACACATTGTTTGGAACCCGTTAGAAGCAATTACCGCAAACTGACATTCTCAGTGTATGTTAGACCCAATTAATCTTTAAAGTGTGGTTTTTGATGGGTAAGACTTTTTGGCTAGTTGAAGTTATTGTGAACTTGTGAAAAAAATATTTTTGTTCCTTCCCGACTGCCCTCCCTGGTGTCTTTCCGGGTGTGCTTAGTAGGAGACATTGCTTTGCACCAGCCCAGATGAGCCTGGGCAGCCCTGCATAAAACTTGCCATAGAAAGGGAATTATATATTGTGATTTTTTTCCTACTTGCCACAGCTATAGGGACATCAAAGAGGACTCATACATAGACATGTATTAGTGTAGCCAGAGGGAAGTGTTAGAGTCAGACCTGAGTTTGAAGTGGCTGGGCCAGGCCCAGTGGCTTATGCCTGTAATCCTAGCACTCTGGAAGGCCGAGGTGGGTGGATTGCTTGAGCTCAGGAGTTCAAGACCAGCCTGAGCAAGAGCCAGACCCCGAATCTAAAAATAGTGGGGCATTACGGTGGGCGCCTGAATCCCCACCTACTAGGGAGGCTGACGCAAGAGAATCACTTGAGCTCAAGAGTTAAAAGTTGCTATGAGCTGTGACACTACAGCACTCTACTAAAGACGACAAAGTGAGACTCTGTCATAAAATGAAATAAACAGTGGCTGTAGTATCTGGTGGGTGTGCAATGTTGGTCAAGTTGCTAAAACTCTCTGAGCCTCAGTTTCCTTATCTGTAAATGTAATTGACAATCATAGAAGGTCATTGTTATAGGGTGTGATGATAGGGTGTCAGGTATATTGTAGGGGCGCAATAAATGATGATATTATCATTTTATGATGATGGTAATGCAGCTGCTGTTGTTGGCATTAAACTTAGTGAAATTCTGACCTCTTCCCTTCATAAATACAGGCAAAAACATAAGTAGGCAGTTATGCACAATTAAATGAATTCTTTTGGTCCTTACTTTCTTGAATAATGGGGCTTATCAATTCTTCATAAAGCACTTTGGATTCTGGAGCTAAAGCTCTAAGAAGTCTAATGACTAAATAAAATTTAAATGCCATTAGTACTTCATATAATTATCACAAAGTGCCAGAGAGATATTTTGAATATCAATAAATTGAGTCGGCTATTTTGCTCCCTTTAAGATTTCTACTGAGATGTTAACAGACAGAACAGCAGTAAAAATACTGCATGAAATTTATTTTTGTTTTAATTTTTTAAAATCCTGCATTGCTTAGCACAGGAGAAAGTGACTATCAGGGAATTTTAGAGTAGTTTATTAGCCTTTAGACTAAAAGTCAGCTTTGTGAATTGCCTAATTGTACTCACATTCGGGGCTATTGGCATTCTCCATAATCACTATAGAATAGTTAATGCGTGGCTTGTATACACTACCGTCTAATCTGACATTCAGCCTTTTTTCACATTTTGGGAATTTTGGATCTACTGTAAAAATAATTGGCATGGAAAGGCAAAGTGTTTTTCTCTTCTTAAACAACAGTGTTACACTGATACAAAGCGTGCTGAAGGGGAGCTGGGAAGAGAGGATAGTGGAGTGGTGTCACATAAAATGACTAATATGCATTTAATACCAATTCTCCATTATCATCAGTGAGAGGGAAGATGGGATGGCAAAGAGAAATGGTATGAAATGTCAGGCCTGTTTGTAAGAAGTATGAATTTGATTCAAGCGAAACAAAGACTACAATTTACTTATTATTTAAGCTGTGCAAAAAGTGTTGAGAATTTTGCATGTGTTATCTTATTTAATCCTTCAATGGCCCACAAGAGATGTTCAATGGTGGGCGGCACCTGTGGCTCAAAGGAGTAGGGCCCTGGCCCCATATGCTGGAGGTGGTGGGTTCAAACCCAGTCCCAGCCCCCAAAAAACTGCAAAAATGGAAAATACAATTTAAAAAAAAAGCCTAAAAAATGAACTATTTTAAAAAATATTTTAATAAATATTTATTAGCCACTTACCTGCCAGGCAGCTGAAGGAATTCTGTGATAGCTAAGACATGATTTCTGCTCTCCACAATCTCACAGAGGGAGAGATCACCAATATAGGTGATAGGGGATGACTCACAACTTAATTTATTATCAAAGATTTGTTGACATTCATTAGAGTAGACTTCAGTGTTCTCACCACACACACAAAAAGATAACTGCATGAAGTAATGCATGTTTTGTTTGTTTGTTTTTTGGTTTTTTGAGACAGAGTCTCACTGTGTCACGCTTGGTAGACTGTTGTGGTGTCACAGCTCACAGCAACCTCAGACTCTTGGGTTTAAGCGATTCTCTTGCCTCAGCCTCCTAAATAGCTGGGACTACAGGCATCCATCACAATGCCCGGCTATTTTTTTTTTTTTGCAGTTTTTTGCCGGGGCTGGGTTTGAACCCACCACCTCTGGCATATGGGGCCAGCAACCTACTCCTTTGAGCCACAGGTGCCACCCCTGGCTATTTTTTTTTTTTTTTGGGTTGCAGTTGTTATTGTTGGTTGAGCAGGCCAGGGCCAGATTTGAACCCTCCAACCTGGGTGTATGTGGCCAGTGTCCTATCTACTAAACTATGGGCAGCTCCCAGTAATGCATGTGTTAAATTGCATGATTTAGCCATTCCACAGTGTATACAATCAAACATTGTGCTATAAACCATAAATATATACAATTTTTATGTGTAAATTAAAAAAAAGAATAGATACAACTATATTTTAGGCCCCCACTGAAAGGATTTGTTGAATATGTATTTTCATGTTTGGGCAAGACATTGGGCATGTGGACTGTGGCATGTGAACTGAAGAGCAGGTCCAAGAAGAGGAATTCTTTGAAAGACAATGGCCTGGAAATGCATATCTGACTTCCTCTTTGTCAGAATTCCCACTCAGGACCCACCCAGTGCACATGAACGGAGCCTGGAGAGTATGTCTCTGAAATAGAATAGATGTGGTGACTTAGTTACCTGGGCTAATGGCCCAGGCCTCTCCCTGCCAGCAGATGGGGGCAGATATTCTCAGAAGAGAACTCCACTGTGGCTGCTGGGCCTTTGGGTGGGCTTCTGCATTGTTTAAATCTGCCAGAGCAGGAGAGCAACTGCCTGTGGGACTGAACCACTCCGTCCCACTGTCTGAGAGAGCCATCTGTCACCTACCAACCCCATGGAGTCTTCTGTTCTGTAGCCCAGCACAAGGCTGCAGTTTGCCAGCTCACTCGACGCTGCCTCTATTACAACAACTGTCTTATTGTTGCCCATAGTCTAGAGACCCTTACAGCCTCTTTGGGTGATGTAGGAATGTACAGCCAGGAGCGTGCAGGTGGCACTGTCATTCTTGCAAGGCAGTGGAGTTCAGCCTTTGAATACATGTTATAACTTCTCATAAAAATACCTATGCCTGGGAGCTGCACAGACCAGTTACACCAGAATGGCCCCGGCATCGGTGTATCTTCAAGTCTTCTCTGTGTGTCTAATGTACAGCCAGGATTATGCAGGGCTAATTTAATATGGCTCACAATTACTACTCTGAGAAGTTAAAAGAGATGATTAATTCTGACAGAATAACCAAAGGAGAGGGAACACAAAGCATTAACACAGAAAAAAAAAAATTTCAAGTCAATCATATAAAGCCACAATGAAATAGCTACCTTCTGAAACAATTTTTAAAATTTTACAACTCATTAGAAGAATTAAGAAATAGATCACTGATTGGAACTCAGCTATTATTTAAAAAAACCCAAATAGGCTTGGTGCCTATGACTCAATCGGCTAAGGCACCAGCCATGTACACCCAAGGTGGCGGATTCTCATCCAGCCCGGACCCGCCAAACAACAATGACGGCTGCAACCAAAAAATAGCCGGGCATTGTGGCGGGCGCCTGTGGTCCCAGCTACTTGGGAGGCTGAGGCAGGAGACTCACTTGAGCCCAGGAGTTGGAGGTTGCAGTGAGCTGTGATGCCACGGCACTCTACCCAGGAGGACAACTTGAGGCTCTGTCTCAAAAAAAAAATAAAAAAAATAAAAAATCCAAATAGAGTAAGTGGCTTATGATTCAGACAAATACAAAGACATGGAAATCAGATGTGAGAGGTACTTCACTAAATACCAAGAAGGAAGGGAAATAATATATAGAGAATGGCTAATAATGAAAGAAATAATATTAATATAACATTTACCTGAGTGGAAGGACTTAAATCTAAAATTTAAAAAGGTATAATGGCTCCTGAGTAGCATTGGAACAAAAGGTCCCAAATAATTAAGTGGAAGATATGAGAAAAACATATAATTGATTATTTAGCTTAATGACAGTACTCAAAGGATCCTATATATAGTCAAGAGATCATTATTTTCTTAGGGAAAAACAGTATATTTTGGGAGAACATGGGATTCATTTGGGAAATTCATATATTCTACATAAAATAAATTTTTCAAGTACAATGAAAAAGGGTCAAGTTACCTGTCAGGTTGAGGATAACATGATTTGGAGATACAGGCATACACGTATACTTGTGTGTATAATAAAATACATCAAGAATATTTGAAATAAGAAAATATATGATTTAAGACAACACTAAGAGATTATGTCTAAAATTTTCAAACAATCTCAGCAAAACCCAAGAGGTAGTGGATGAGAGGCCCAAGGGAACCATGGCCTGGAGGCCTGGTTGTTAAATTGCATGAGTCCGGGATGGCGCCTGTGACTCAGTGGGTAGGATACCAGCCCCATATACTGAGGGTGGTGGGTTTGAATGTGGCCCCGGCCAAACTGCAACAAAAAAAATAGCTGGGCGTTGCGGCGGGCGCCTGTAGTCCGAGCTACTTGGGAGGCTGAGGCAAGAGAATCACTGAAGTCCAGGAGTTGGAAGTTGCTGTGAGCTGTGATGCCAATGCATTCTATCAAGGGCAGTATAGTGAGACTCTATCTCTGAAATAAATAAATAAATAAACTGCATGATTCCCCCACTGGTGGGATGGAGCATTTGGCCACATGGTGATGGACTTGGGGCAATAGCATTCTCATATGTTCATGTGATGCCAGAAGACAAATGATCCACAGAGAAAAGTAAGGTTCATCATAGCTATTAGGAAGAAATATGTGATCAGTAGACAGTGCTGAAAAGTATGGTTATCTTTCCACAGTAACTAGAGTGTGCAGGTGGTGGACATGGGGAAGAAAAAGTTGAAATTGTTAGAGGAAAATTGAGGAAACTATGACAAGCAGTAATAAACAGATCAAATGAGATTAAAGTGTGAAATTAAAACCAGTATATAAATCGTCACAGTACATGAAAAATACTGACTGAACTTCTATAACACAAGTCAGAGACTCTTATAGGAGGTTAAAATGCAAATGCACAAGATGGAATAATTAATAGGACAATCCTAACAGCATGATTGAAACACACCGAACATAATGACAAAACTCTAAAGAATAAGAATGACTGGGACCAAGTAAAATTATGGTAGTAGAATTTAATATAATTCATTAGAAAAATATTAGTGATCAATTCAATAAAAACCTGGGGCTACCTTGCATTTTAATTATGTAATTAAAATCTCAAAGCAATATGTATTGAAGGAACATTCTAGCCTATTACAAAGTGCCGGTATTTATATTTTGGTTCACAGGCATGCGCAATTATCAAAAAATGAATAATATCATAACATTAAAAATTCAGAGGTTTCGTAGGTCACATTTCTAATTATAGCCAATAAAGCTAGAAATCAGCCGAGCAGTTATTGTAAAATCTTAGCTACTTGTAATTTAAAAACATAAACTCAAGTAAAAAAAAAAAAATTAAACTATCACAAATTATCTAGGTAGACAAATGCCAAAAGGTCAGCTCACATTATGGCTTATGTGATACAATCCCTGTTTTATTCAGAGAAAATTATTATTATTATTATTTTTTTTTTTTGAGATGGAGCCTCAAGCTATCCCCCTGGGTAGAGTGCCATGGCATCACAGCTCATAGCAACCTCCAACTCCTGGGCTCAAGCGAGTCTCCTGCCTCCGCCTCCCAAGTAGCTGGGA
>CAUYQV010127132.1:0-29990 GCA_963574575.1 Galagoides demidoff
TTTTTTGAGATGGAACCTCAAGCTATCCCCCTGGGTAGAGTGCCAAGGCATCACAGCTCATAGCAACCTCCAATCCCTGGGCTCAAGCGAGTCTCCTGCCTCAGCCTCCCAAGTAGCTGGGACCACAGGCGCCTGCCACAACGCCCGGCCATTTTTTGGTTGCAGCCATCATTGTTGTTTGGCGGGCCCAGGCTGTGGATTTGAACCCGCCACCTTAGGTGTACGTGGCTGGCGCCTTAGCCGATTGAGCCACAGGCGCCAAGCCATGAAAACAGATTTTTAAAAGTACTATGGGAGGCCAGAAAAGGGAGAAACCACTTCCAATTGACAGTACTGAGGAAGCTTAGAGGATTGGCAGTTGTGGAGAAAATAATTGGGAATCTAATACTCAAGGTCAAATCCAAGCTCCATTACTGAACATCATAAGCAAAAAGACAGCACAAGCAAAAATATCTCAAAGGGTTCTAGAAGTACTCAATGTGGTTACAGAAAATGGTGTTAAGTATTTTGAAGCGAGGTAAGTGATAAGGACGGAGTGTAGGCAGAGAAAGGTTTTATCCTGGAGAAAATTTAACTCTCATTTTTAAAAGATGTGAGCAGGGTTATTGACATACTGAATCTGTTTCTTGGACTGAGAACTCTGGAAGGAGTGTGGAGGATGAATTGGGGTTGGAGACTGGTTAGAAACACTAATGCAGCAACCCAGGAAACCAAGCGTGGCTCTAAATAGCTCTGGGAGTGGAGGCAGAGAGGAGGAGTAGGAAATTTAAGACATGCTTTAGAAGTTCTATGTAAGCATTTCACATTGTATATTGAAACAGTACCCTGAACCCATAAATACATCAATGTAAAAAGTTATGATTTAATAAAAAATAATTATTAAATAAATAAATAAATAAAAATGAAAAAGTAAAAAAAGAGAAGGAAAAACTGAAAAAGACTAACTTCTAGAACTTTTCTATTTTTTCCCAGATTCATAGTGGCATAATTGACAAATTAAAATTGTATAGACTTATAGAACATAATATAATGTGTTCATATAGGCACACATTGTGAAATGAATAAATAAAGATAATTAACATATCTATTTTAAAAAGTCATAAGTAAGACACTTGGTGAAGGCAGTTACACTAAACAAGATTGTTAATGTACACAAATAACTTCCTACAGGACAAAGATGCCAAATAGGATTCTCCTCAGTGGAAAGGAGATGTCAAGACCTGGAGTCAAAGCTTCAAAGGCAGTCTGACTCTCTCATTAGAGGATAATGCCGCTGTTCATTTTTAGATGAAGCTAGTGTTCGCTGACTACTCCAAAATTCCCAGGGCCATTAAGAAGGATGGTAAATCTATTCTGTTCTGTATAAATGGAGCAGTAAAGCCTAGGTAACAACACATGTCTGTACAGCACGGTTGACTGAATATGTGAAGACCATTCTTGAGATCTACTCAAGTAATGAGTAATAAAAGATCACTTTTAAAATACTACTGCTCATTGACAATGCACCAAGTCCTTAGAGCTCTGACTGAGGTGTGTGAGGAGATTAATGCCGTTTCCATGCCCACTAACACAGCATTCAGTCTGGAGCCTGTGGTCAAGGAATGATTTACTACTTGAGAAGTTCTTGTTGTAAAGCTATAGGTGCCAAAGATAATGACTCATCCCATGGATTGGAGCAACGTAAACTGAAAATCTTTTGGAAAGTTTTCAACATTCTAGTTGCCATTAAGAACATTCATGATTCATGGGAGGAGACAACAATGGCAGCGTTAACAAGAAATTGGAAGAAGCTGATTCCACCTCTCATAGTTGACTTTAAGAGGCTCAAGACTCAAGTGAAGGAAGTAACTGCAGAAGTGGTGGAAAGAGCTAGGACTAGAATCAGAAGTGGGGCTTGAAGATGGGACTGAATTCACTTGAACTAATGAGGAGTTGCTTATTATGGATGGGCAGATGAACCAGTTTCTTGAGATTAATGTACTTCTGGTGAAGATGCTGTGATTGTTGAAATGACCAGAAAGGGTTAAGAATATTGTATAAATATACAAATTTAGCTGGTAGATCAGTGGCAAGGTTTAAGAGGAATGACTACAGTTCTACTAAGAATCTCTGTTATTTTTCTCTGTGGAAAAATATATCAAATAGCATTGTATGCTACAGAGAAGCCTTTTGTGAAAAAGAGAGCCAATTAAAGCAAATTTCATTGTTTTTTCTGAAAAAATTACTACAGACACCCCCACCTTTACCCACCACTGTCCTCATCAGTAAGCAGCATGAACATGGAAGAAAGACCCCTACCAAAGCAAAGATTATGACTCATGAAGGCTTACATGGTCATTAGCCTTTTTATTTATTTATTTATTAGAGACAATCTCACTTTATCACCCTTGATAAAGCGCTGTGGCATCACAGCTCACAGCAACCTCCAGCTCTGGGGCTTAGGCAATTCTCTTGCCTCAGCCTCCCAAGTAGCTGGGCCTACAGGCGTCTGCCACAATGTCCAGCTACTTTTTGTTGCAGTTTGGCTGGGGCTGGATTCAAACCCTACACCCTCGGTATATGGGGCCAGCACCCTACCCACTGAGCCACAGGTGCTGCCCATCATTAGACTTTTTAACAATAAAATATCTTTAAGTTAAGTTGTGTACATTTGTTTTGATTTAATGTGATTTCAAACTTATTAGACTACATTATAGTGGAAACAGGACTACTATATGCACTACTAAACGAAAACATCTGTGTGGCAAACATTGTGATGTTTGCTTTGTTGCTGATGTCTGGCACTAAACCCATGATGTTTCCAAGGTACACCTGTACTCTCTCTTGAGAACACTACTTTAATGTCTCCAGGGTCTCAGCTCTGTCTGTTCTCCTGAAAGAGAATGTCAGATTAGGTCTGTGATTTTGTTCAGTGTGCTACAGGCTGGAAACTCTCCCGGCACTCTCTTGCTGCACTGATCATAGGGGTAACCACATCTGTCTTCCCCTTCCTGTGGGATCACCCCTCTTTGTTGCCTAACGAGCGTATTCACCCTAAAGACCATCATCATTTCATATATTGTCAGCATTGTCGTTGTTCCAAGCAGGAGAGTATGTTGGTGCCTGTTACTCCATCTCGATTGGATACTGAAGTTTCCATTTTTCAACTGATTTTACTGAAAGTGATTCTTGTCTCTTTTTCTGTGTGCTGAAGAATTTAATCCTGTCCCGAAAGAGGTCTGGCATTCACCCAACTATGAGATGTCATTGCTAAGCCCTTGGAATGTCATGCCTTGCAAGAGTGTTGTTACTTTCCTGGTGGCCTTGGATCACCAGCTAGTCTAACAGTATAATTTAAGGTGTGAACTGGCCATGCCAGGATAAGATTAATAATAAGATTTAAGGTAGAGATTGTGGTCATTTGATATCAGTTAACCACAGAGGGACTAGAGTCTGAGATCAGCTTTGTAGGCAATCAATTTTGCCTGCATGATTGAGATGCAAAAAAAACTCTAAATGCTGAGGCTTGGTTTAGCTTCTCTTGGTGACAAAACTGTCATGTTGTCAGACATTAGTGCTGGTGGGTGATGACGCCTACTGCACACATCTGCATGCTAGGAGTCCTCCTGGCCTGCCCTGCACACTTTTCTTCCCTTGGCTGATTTTAATTGGCATCCTTTCTCTGTAGTAAATGGTGACCATAAGTATAGGAGCTTTCAGTGATTTCTACGAGTTATTTTTAAGTATGTATCCTGAGGGTGGTTTGGGGCATTCCCCAAACTCTGTACTTGGTGTCACAACTGACGGTGACCTGTGTAGACTGCACTGCCCCTAATTCCGCAGTAGGTTAAACTTTCCAATTGCTCTGGTCTCCAAAAATCTTAAGAGAACTAGAGAACTTACTAATTGCATCTTTAGAAACCAAGAATGTCCTAATTTATATTAAATATCTAGCTTATAAAATGTAAGCTAGAATAAATATTTTTATTTTATTATTTTCCAGTTTGTCAATGTTTATTAATTTTTAGATTTATCATTTGTACAAGCAACAGAATAACATCAAAAGTAATATATTGAAATTAAAACAAAGGATGATGAGTGGAGGATTGCACAATATCTATTGTAAGATAAATTTTCTGGGACAATTAGCTCAAAGAAATAGAAGGTGTGAAATAACTAAAAATTTGTGCTAGAATAATTTCTGAGCTTCCTAAAGGCCAAGGAAAATAAAGAAGTATGATCCATTATAAGACATAAAATGTCTATAAAATAAAAGCATATAAATTCTCAAAAAAAAAAAAAATAAGCTATCCAAGCAATGTGTCCCATGAGTTCCCAGGAGGGCAGTACTCATTATTTATAGGATTTTTCACATTTTATTAATTTACCATGAAATAGTGTATCATTTTTTAATTTTGGTAATTTTGAAAAATAGATCTGTAGTCATTTTAAACAAAATGTGGTACTTTCTTTAAGTGGAAAATATTTCCTATGATCCATGAAGGGAAATAATCATTCATGTTGAGGAATTGTCCTGAGTGAGAAGCAGCGTATATTACAACAAAGGAACTGCTAAAGAGACAAAATTGGAAAAGGTAAAAAAGGTCATGCAAAATTAATGAAAGTGTTTAAATTAAACAAATATTTCCTTCTTGTAAATCCCCAACATTTATATTCATAAAATAAATTGTTTTATATACTTGCAACTCTCAAATAGAAGGAGATCAGAAGACTGATGAGTTTCCTACATATGGAGCAAAAATATAAGGGACAATCTAGCTTGTTATTAATAAGTGTAACTTTGTAGCTTCACAAAATACAATTTGACTTTATATAGACCACAGTGCTGCATAATTAGTGAAGTATGAGGATAATAATAAAATGGGCTACTGCTTTTATATTCCCACTGTGGTTAGTATGAACGGGTGAGTGGAAGGGCTTAGAGCCGGCACCTAATACCTACTTCATAAATGTGTGTTGAAATAAGCACCACTTCTTCCAACTCTTCTTCTAATTTCTTCTCCCATCATTTTTTTTGTTTTTGTTTTTGTTTTTGTTTTGTTTTGTTTTTGTTTTTCTTGCAGTTTTTGGTCTAGGCCAGGTTTGAACCTGCCACCTCTGGCATATGGGGCTGGCGCCCCACTCCTTTGAGCCACAGGTGCTGTCCTTTCCCATTGTTTTTTCCAGAATAATTCTAGGCTGATCAAGAGTGAAAGGAGAAGTGAAGAAAACCGAGTTAGCCAGGATGGCTAGACAGAAAGAAAGGATAGCTCTTCATTGCTCAGGACTGTTTAAGAAATGTATAAATACAAATATCTGCATTCTGACCTCAGAGATACCAAGTGCAAGTTACTGACACCCTAACACACAGGAAGGATTTCCATCTGGCATTATTTTGAGATCACTCAGCAAGATCCTTTCCTGGGGCCAGCAGGGGTGAATGTGTAATGGCAATGTCACTGTCACTGTCGGTCATATCACATGTCTCTACCTCCATGGCTGCTTTTCTTCTGTCCCACGCAACATGTCCCCTGCATTTATTACCGTAGCATGTACCTTCCTAGATGACTTCACACACCAAGGACTACTTCACACAGCCAAATATAGTGAATAGTAAAAACGGAGTTCATGGTTTATAGTCTGTCAAATCGTCCAAATACAACTGAATCACTGAGCATTACAAACCCACAGTAAAAAAATAACACATCTCAAACTAACAAAAAGCCGGCCGGCATCAGCTGACACATGGGGGTTCAATCCCTGCCACACACACCAGGCAGCCTCCATGTTTGCTATCTGAACTTCCCCACAACTTCCTGAAATTGGGCCAAGTCTGTCTCATCAGAATTCATTCCCCCTGCCAAAGCGTTCCGTAAGTGTGGGGAGATAAAACGGCAGCACAGAAACATATGGGCCGAAGATAAAAGGAGATCAGTGAGCAGGAAAACATGTTTCTTAAAATCTGCGCTGCAGTCATTTTTCTTCTCAGTTTTGTTGTTTGTTATGCCTTTCAGTGCCCACAGCCAACATTAAGAATGTTTCCACACAACAGCCAAAGAATAAATCAGGTCAGACCAAAAAGAGTCCATTCAGTTAAGAAAATAACAACAAAAACCAACAACAGCACAGACGAATGCATGTCAGGTTGTTTGGCATTTTGCAATAAATAGGTTGATTTGTCTGGGTGTTTCGTGAATGAATAGTAACAAAGACAAGTTCTTAATTTAGAATTTGCTTTCCCTGCAGTCATAAGGGCTTTAAATATCCCTGTTCTGATTTGTTTTGTGCAATGTTTATTGTCATGAGTCCTTTGTTTTCTTCAAATATTTTATGTAAAAATGGGGTGAGTTTCCATAAGGAGGAGAATGCAATCAATGTATCCGTCAAAGCATACGGAGTTTCTTCTGTGTTATTCTAGACATGGGTCTGCATATAGTTGTCCAGACATGAGTACTGAGTACTGGCAAGTGGCAAAAAGCTCCATTCTTGGTAGAGTAGCCATTCTTTTTTCAGTATCTTGATACAACCTGTGTTATTTTTTCCTCATCTTATTAATTTGTAATAGATTCCAACTTCTTTGTAAATTTCTTTGGCATGTTTTTTTTACACATGTTGTTAGAAATTTCTCCTTCCGAATAAGTTAGAACATCAATTTTAAGGTTGTAACTTGACAGAAAGAGTAACTACTTTTTGGTTTAAGTATGCTTTAAAAATATATGAAGGGGTACAGTGTTCATTTGGTATACTTTATTTTATTTTTACTTTCCATGTTTGTAAGAGATAAATGCTATGTTATAAATATACATGTGATTTAAAACATATTCGTGTTGTTCTCAGGGGTTGGGACAGATTCTCACTCTGTGGCCCTGGGTAGAGTGTCCTGGCATCATAGCTCATAGGAACTTCAAAGTCTTGGGCTCAAAGGATCATCTTGCCTTAGCCTCCTGAGTAGCTGGCACTACAGATGTCTACCACAACGCCCAGATGGTTTTACTATGTTTAGTAGAAACAGGATCTGACACTTGCTTAGGCTGGTCTTGAACCCCTGAGCTCAGTTGATCCACCCACTTGGGCCTCCCAGAGTGCTGGGATTACAGGAGTGAGCCACAGTGGCCAGCATATATGTGTGTCTTTATATTTATGTCTGCAAAGTGACTGAATGTCTAATTACAAGGACTTATAAACTAATTATTTAAGTCAATTTTAATTGATTGAAGAAAAAACTAGAATTTTTTTAAACTTAAGACATTTGAATTTTTTGAAACCACTTCCTACATCAGATTCCTAGCGCTTACCGCATACTTGGGATCTTGATAATTTTTTTTTTTTAACTGAAGAAGTTATCTGGTTTATTTGCTACATCATTAAATAATTAATAAAATTTGCATGTGGAATAGATTACTTTTTTTCTTAGAGTTTTGCTTTTGAGAATTATGCCAGATTTTTAAGCTCCCAACAGTTTATGCAATCACATGTCAAAAGCCATAAAAGAAAAAGCTCTTGCAACTCTACATAAATGTATTTATTTACTGGTATAACATTCAGAGAATATGGGACTATTGTGTGCCAAAAAACTGTAACATTTTCACAGAAAATTTAATGTTTCTTCCTGCTGACTACTATAATTGATGTGATAAAAATAGCGGGCCTGCACTTCAGCTGATGTACTTGGGGAGAATTCTTCTGCAGAGTTCCATTGAACGAGGCTGGAGCCAGCGTATTTATCCACACAGTGGTGGGAAGATATCATCGCATTCCTGCCTACATTAGACTGCCAAAATACAAGAGCAGGGCACTTGTTATATATCCATCTGTCATCCCGTCAAGCGTTTCAGAAGAGAAACAAACATGTATGACCCAGATTTTTAGCAGCTTTTCTATTATCTACTTGACACATCTCTGGGGAGGCAAGGAAGAAGAAATAAATGGATAACATAACATTTTAAATTGAGAGCATATAATTTATTACCTACACCCTCACCTCAGTGTCAAAATTACTAAGATACATGGTTCAGAAATGCTCACACGGACCATGTTATTTCAAGGAATACACTGGGTATTTATGGTCTCACCTATGACATTCCTGAGGACAAATTCAAGAAAGTAAGTAACATTTTAATGCATTTTTACAGTGTATTTTTTTTTGTCAGAAAAAATTCATGAGCCTATTTGACATAGGGGCTTGAAAAAATGTTTCTTATTAATTTTTTTCAAAATAGTATTTATATTTATCCAAGTTTCTCTAAATATATTTATTTTAGTATGGTGTATCCTTGGAAAAGTTTGTCAGAATACTGTTTCATATATTCTTCTAACAGCCAAATAAGAGAGTTAAAGAGAGTTTATGGTAGTGATGGTGAAGGGTTTAAAACAAGGAGTACAGACAAGTAAATGAAATATTCCCCAAATGAGAAATCTCTCTGAAGTTTTAAAAGTCAACTTTAATTGCAGTCAATTCTGTTACCATCACACTGATGTCAAGCATCTGAGGGGAGAGCACTGTACCCATTGCCAGGTTCTGCCCAAAGCCTTGACCCGTCCTCAGCCATGGCCCAGAATCTTAAATCCTTCTTTGCTCACTGGTCTCTTCATTACCTACTTGTTTTCTCTGACCCATGTATTTTGCAACAGTGATCTCATCTTCCTATGTCAAGTGTATCCTTCTTACATGTCTTTCGACTTATGTGATGTAAAGAGCATGATTCTCTAATAGAATGTCCAGCAAATATCTCATGTTTGAAAACCAGTAATGTTTGGAATTCATCTGAAGAAAAACAAAATTGGTGGTTTTGTGTGTTTGTCTGTGTCTTTCTAAGAGCACGTATTTGCAGCCACATCAATTCTCGGGTTAAGATTCATTGAAAGGCCTGTGCCATTATTCATGAAAAGCATTTCTGACAGTTATTATTTGTCTGTCAATCTCACCAATACTCTTCTAACAATAGACCTAGTAAGAAGATCTCATCAATCTTCTAATCTACATGTAAAGAAATTAAGTGTAGGTAAGATTGGGTGAATTCCTGTGGGTTTACACCAAGAAGGTGGTGGGCCACCAGGAGGAAGCATTCTCTTTTCCTAGGCATGCTGTGTTGGCTTCACTCAAACCATGGGGAGGCCAGGCTGTTTGGGGGCCTGAAAACTCACTGGCTTTTTTAGCCTTCCCAGTATCATTCACTTTCCATTTTAAATGACTATAATGTTAAAATAAGAATTTTTCCTCTTGAGAAGGAAAAGAAAAAATCAGTTTTGTATGTAAAAGTATGTGAATAATTTTATATGTGAATAATTTTAAATAAACAAACCTAGAAAATGTTTAATGAACATTTTTTTTTTAATTTCAGATTATATGTGTGTACAAACCATTAGCTTACATCGTTTCCATTGGTTATGTAGCTGTCCAAGTTGTAGTTGAGCCCTTCCCCCAGGAGCGGCGCCACATCCCCAACATGGCACCCATTAGGTGAGAGCACACCAGTGTCCTCTCTCCCCCACCTTCCCTTCTACTTGAACTTGTGCGTGTTGTTTTTTTTCTTGTGTGGGAGTGTAACAGTTCATCTAGTTTCATATTAATATTGACTACATTGGATACTTGTTTTTCCATTTTTGTGATGCTTTACTTAGGAGGATGTTCTCCAAACCCATCCAGGTAAATACAGAAGACGTGAAGTCTCCATCTTTCTTCATGGCTAAACTCTACAGTATACAAACACCATAGAATATTTAAAGTAGAGCAATTTTCAATCCTCTCCAGTCAAAACACCAGACCCACATTTGTTATAGAGCGAGTTGGGTTTCTTTCTTGTCACTGCAGTCAAATGCTGATGTGGAGGGGAAAATTAGTGATGCTATAGAGAAAATCACACAAGGAGAACAATGTGCTGCCACCCTGGGTGCTGGATTCAGTCAAGCAACCAATTGTTACAGTGTATCTTATAGTCTATAGTCCGCACACTGAGCTAAGTCACAGTTATCTGTCTGTAATCACTTTGGTTTAAAATATGGAGTTGCTTTCTGGTAGCTCCTATGTGCAAATTTCGGCTTGGTGATTAGAAAGACCATAAAAGTTCTGTGCATCTTTTCCTATCACTCTGCATCATAAACACCTTGCTGCTTCATCTGATCTCTGAAAAAGAGAAATCACTCGTTACAGCCCTGCCTCACATCAGTAATTGCTCTCAGAGAGTATGAAGTAGAAATTTAGTGGAAAATATTGATTTTTAAAATGCTGCTTGACTAAGAGCTTCTATTAAGAAGGCCAATTAGCAAAAGACTAAACAACCTGACAATGAGAGTAATAAAAACTACAGTAGCTGTGGGGTCCTGAGGATTTGACACTGGATTAATTTGAACATGCCCAGCTCGCTTCCGTGGGCATGGGTAATTAAAGATAAGCTAGGGGCAGATTTCACTATCCTCCCACTGTAAATCATTCATTAGGCAGATCTCATTATTTCTATTGTCCATACCTCCCGCCCATAGCCTTATCCTTGCTACCATAATATTAAACATAAACAAATCATTCTTCTAGGTTTTAAAACCAATTTTTAGTTATTTGGATGTGGGAAGATTTTAAAATACAAACTAGTTTTACAATAAAAAGGTTGTTGTTCAAAGATTCTAGAAAATAAACTCAACTAAGAGATTCTTAGAAAAATAGCACCTTGAGAAATGACATTTAATGCTTCTGGAAATGATCAAAGGGCTACCGTAGTAGAGGAAAACACATACGAACATATATCACATATATGAAAACATGTTCATAAAAGAAAGACCTTGAGAATTTCTTCCAAATACAGTGAAAATAGTGTCAAAGAAATAAAAGCTTCTGTTCACAACTGTCACTGCTGAGAAGAAGCCTCTTTACCCACAAGATGTAAACAGAGCAGAATTTGGCCCAGATGTTCTACATCTAAGATTTCGTTTTTGGTACGTTACAGCAAAAGGAAAAATACAGTCCATTTTCCCTGGATTTCCTTTTTGGTACGGTATGGGAAAGGAAAAATACAGTCCACTTTCCCTGGAAGAGCACACCACCTTGAGTAAACATGAGCCTTTCCTGACCATCTCGAACAGAAAGCATTCCTGGTGCAAAGAGCTTGCCTCAAAGGCTTTGCCTTCATGCTAAGCTGAAAATGTCTCCATACCATAACGCGTTATGGAAGCCAGGCCAATGAGAAAAACTATTTTGATTATATAACAAAAGCTCTGTGCTGGTACAGTGGCTTCTGTAGAAAAGATTAAACAGAAAGTCCCCCTCCTGAGAGCTACAGAGCCTATCCCTTCCCTCACTGGCGGCTGGATCAAAGGCCTGGTAATAGGCACTTACCTTAATTAATCATCTAGTCATGCAGGTCAAGGACCAACGGCCCCAAAAAGCAGGAAGGGACATGGATAGAGTGACAAAGTTGGTTTAATATATTCACAGTGAATTTTAAGTTACATGATGAGAGAGAACAGAGAATAATTCCTTTTATTACTCCTGGATCATTACCAAATTATACTCACATATCTAAAGACTCAATATAGATGAATAATCAACCTCACAAGACACATATTTGGGGAAAATGTAATAAAACTAAAAATTAATAGGACAAAAATATGAAATATTGCAACTCATACACATAAAAATTTATTTTTAAAATTCCTGTAAGTAGTAACCTATTTAAGGATATTAAATTCAATAAAAGTATTACATATAAAAATGTTTCAAATGTAGCCAAATCGTTAATCAGAATAGTCACTTCTAAATGGTTTACTTATTAAGTATGAAAGAAATAAGTACTTGTCTGAAAAGTGTTTATAGTTATAATAAACATAAATGATGTTATAGAAAATTTAATACATATGGCTGGATTATAAAGGAGAGAATTAATAGACAAATCCAGGAGATTGATGAATTAGCAGGGACAGAATCAATCAATACACCTAAGAGCTTTGAAATGGCCAATATAAAACACATAAACAAAAAATTCTGTCAGGATTAATCAGGGAAAAGGAAAATCACAGCACTGAGAATGAAAAAGAGTTTAAATTCTCCAAGAAAGGAACAGTCAGAAAAAGCACAGGTAAAAAATATAATTTCTATTGCTGGTACTATGGCAGGCAAAGATCCCCGAAGATCCTAGAGACATTACATCTAGATCACGGATAAATCACAGGAAATACACATTTTAACACTTGATGCTTTCTACAAAGTAAAGGAAATGGCTCCTACCCCCCAAAACATGAGTTTGTAAATGAAACAAGTACTAAGGGATGAGCCAACTGGAACGGTGTGTTTGTCACTTGTGCAAAGGCCTGCGCCTGAACTGAACTAGAATTCTGTGCAGTGTGCCCTGTGGAAGGAATTTGGGTCCAATCCTAGACTCCTTTATACCTGGAACTTTGAAGGTGGGTTGCAGTCAATTAACGGCTTGTGGAGGAACATAATAAAATCCTTGCTAGAAGAAGAGATGAGCTAGAGACTCAAAATGACCAAAAAAATAAAGCTCATAATTTAGAAAACATGCCACACATACTTCTGAAAGCAACTGCAGCGACCGTCAGTGATAGCACATCTTACAGCCCTCGCACAGTTGAGCTGGGCTACTTACCACAGCGGCATACAAGGTCTGACAGGTTCCAGAACTCATCCTAGAAAAGTGCCACTACCTCATTGCTGAATATCACCATGGTCACCTGTGAAGTCCTCCCTGGGCCATCTGGTGACTACAATGATATTCAGCAGGAGGGACGCAGCGCTTTTTATAGGAAGACTTCACAAACTTGTTTGCGTGCACCTCATTTTACTTGTCACAATCTATCTCTAAGACACTAGCAAAAATACATAATGACCACACACAAAATATTAATGGTGGCTTTAATAATAAAAAAATTAAGGCTAAAGAATTAAATGTAGGTTTGAAAACAACCTAAATTTCATCTATGTGAACTGATAAATTAAAATCTGGTATACCTGTGAGTTGATTATTATTAGTCCATATAAAGGATTGATGGCAATCTTTACACATAGCCGTGGAATAATCTCTAGGGTACTTTTTTAAGTGGGAAGAAAACCAAAATGCAGAGCAACATTTGTAGCATGTTTGTATAGAAACACTTTTTGTTTGCAAGGGGAATATGTGTATACGTGTTTATACACATGCATGTTTGGTATTTGTTCATCAGGCCAACCTGCTAATGTTTCCCAAGACAAATGATGGTACAATAATATTCAGCAATTAAATTATGTCTAAATGAGGAGGGGGAAAGAATGGGAGAAATTTCTATGAGTTTAATGTGCTCTATAATTTTGACTTTAGAATAACATTACTACTTTACATAATTAAAAATAAATTGAAAAGGAAAATAAGCAATACATGTAAGTTTTTTTATTTGTTTGTTTTCTTTGGGGGAGAAGATTCACACACTTTAAATTGAGAAAAGCAGGTGTAAAATTAGATACAAGATACCAATTTTGTAAATCATACAGAGGACACTCAAAGTGAGATTATGCACAAAAAATGATAATGAACTTGTTTCTGGATGATAGGATTATAATACTGTACTTTTTCAAAGAGGCTGACATTTCTACACCAAAAACTAAAAATGTGATAATTTACAAAACGGCACTTCTGATTTTTTCTTTATAGGTAACCTGTGGTATTTTGCCTTTTTAAATTTTAATATTCATCATATATATATGTATATATGTTTTATTGTTTGGGGTTCATTGAGGGTACTAAGAATTAGGCTACACTGCTTGCATTTGTTAGGTAAAGTCCTTCTTAGAATTGTGTACCACCCCCAAGAGGCATGCCATATACCATAATCCTTAGCCCCCTTCTGCCTCCGCCCTCTGGCCCCATTGCTCCCCTGCCCACCACCTTGAACTGATTCAAGTTTTCTCTTACTAAGGTAGGTATTAGATAGTCTACTGGCTTCATGTTAGACTTGAGTAAATTGGATTCTTGCTTCTCCATTCTTGTGATGCTTTACCAGGAAGAATGTGTTTCAACTCCATCCAGGTTAATACAAAAGATGTAAAGTCTCCATTTTTTAGCCTCCATTTTTAGTCTCCAATTTTTAGTATTCCATGGTATACATATAGCACAGCTTGTTAATCCTTTCCTGGGTTGGTGGGCATTTAGGTTATTTCCACATTTTGATGATTGCAAATTGAGCTGCGGCAGTTTAGTGCAAATGTCCTTATGATAAAATGATTTTTCTTCTTCTGCGTAGATGCCCAGTAATGGGATTATGAGAGCAAAAGGGAGGTCTAACTTTAGTTCTTTGAGGATTCTCCATACTTCTTTCTGAAAAGGTTGTATTAGTTTGCAGACCCATCCACGCTAGCATCTGAAGCTTTGAGACTTTGTGATGTGGGCTATTCTCAGTAATGCATGTAAGTTGAAAGTGAATAGGAAAAACAACCGAATCCAAATATATCTGGAAATTGTTGAAAATTATTTTCCTTTATAACTTTTATAAAACCTGACTTACATCTTTCTCAATTTGATTTTGAATCATTTACACAACATTGTATCATGATCTTTTTCTTTCTTTCTAGTCCATTCATTTTTTAAAACATTCACATGTGTGTAATGTCCCTTTTCACTGGCTTTCGCAGACCTTTTTCCCCTCCTGAATTCTTACTACCCAGACACTACATTTCTCTGACAAGAAATCACTGCCCAAGACAGCATTGCCAAAATCAACGTCAAGAAGCTTTCCCCTTCAGAGAGTTTCGTAGTTTCATTTCTTAATTTGGGTCTTTGAACTATTTTGGATTAATTTTTGTACAAGGTATCAGGAAAGGTTTGGAAAGGGTCCAACTTTATTTTTTTTTTACTTTTGAATATGCAGTTTTCTCAGAAAAAGAACTAATTTGTTAAGTAAATATTTGTATACAAATTTGCTTCTCTATTAAACATTCCATTTGCTAAAATTTCCCATGATCAATTTTCAGACAATAAAGATTTTGGTAATGTTTATTATGGAAGAAAAGGCTAATAAGATATCTTTCCCACAATTTTATCATTCATTAAGTGCTCTGTTCATCAAAATGTTCCATTGCCCCACTTACATATGAGAGTAGAAAATAACACAAGTGCTTGTGCTCTGTTGAGTCAAACTCTTGATTCAGTCTAACAGTAAGTTTTCTGCCATTATTTCATCATTTCTGGTTCACACTCCTGAAGGATAAACTATTGTCTGAGATTTGGTCCTGGAAAAGTGAATAAGAATAGTGTGACTTGCACAAAGACTCCAATTTGAAGTATAAAGCAGGAAACACTGTATCTAGGGTCTAAAAGTTTAATGTGACTGGAAATAAAGGTATTAGGAAACTGTATAGAGCTGGAACTGACATTCATCCATTATTGGGTTTTTGGTGATGTTTGGTTTGTTGGTTTGTTTTCTGAGACACAAGTCTCAAGTGCCCTGGTGTCGTGTCCTAGTTCACAGCAACCTCAAAGTCTTGAGTTCAAGAGATCCTCTTGCTCGGTCTCCCCAGCAGCTGGGAACCTGCCACATTCCCCTGCTAATTTTTCTGTTTTTGTAGAAACAGCGTCTCACTCTTACTCAGGCTAGCTTTGAACTCCTGAGCTCAACCTGTCTACTGTCTTGGCCTCACAGAGTGCTCAGATTAAAGGCGTGAGCCACCGTGTCCAGCCCATTCAGCTACTATTGGAAGAACAGAAGAGTCTCTTCTTTTTCAGTGTTAAGATTTTAGAAAGATTCACACGTACCCTTGTAAGATGAACCATAGGTGTAGAATATAAATGTCTTAACACAATAAAAAAAAAGAAAAAAGATTTTAACTAACTTTTTATGCATGAAAATATTTTACTAACAATCTATAATTGTTGCAAATATAATATTTGGATTTTTTTGCTTACTTTCAATTCCTTTGGAATAATTAAACCTTATTTTTTTGTTTTCTAAGTAATTTTATTTTATGGATTTCTTTCCCCAGAAAAACTTTTATTAGAAAAAAGCAGATTTAGGAAATTATAGTACTTATAATTCTATTATCACCTTATTCACAAGAATTCTCTAACACAGTTGCCTTACAGAATCTGGCTGATTGCTTAAATATCAGATCAATTCAATGAAAAATAAAAGCAGCAGACGCAGTTTGATTTCCTCTATATGAGCTCTCTAAATGTCATGCCACTAGTGAGACCACTTTAAAAATCAGCATAGAAATTATGTCTTAAAAATGCAAAACTAATGAAAGGCAAATTCTCTCTTAAAAGAAAAGGAATGGGTGGTCTTGAATCAATCTATGTGGGCAGAAGCACGGCAGAAGATTAATAGTCTGAAATAGTCTCTAAGACCTATACGTTAGCAGAGAGCCAGGTTCTATGGAAGCATGAAAAGGCCTCAAAAATCTGAAAGAGACGTTTGGGAAGCTTGTGAGCTGCAGTTCTGTGCACATCTCTTCGTGTGTCCATAAATAGAGTCTGCATTTTCCTTGCACCTGGACTCAATGGGGAGAATCCCACAGGCAAGAGATGCTCTTCTCCCTTGAAATCCAGAATGGTATAAATGAAAGCTTATATATAGATTTTCTATATTAACATAATATACCCTGAAAAATAAACATATTCATTTAGATTGTTTTAAAGTCCATGCAGAAAGAATTCATGAATAGCCTTAGCTGTGACTTCAGTACTGCTTTAAGATAAATTGTTCCTGGATGTTTTCCATGCTAAATGAAAAGGGGAAAATGAACCAAGTTTACCAGAAAGAGAAAAGCAATGGGGTGGGGAAAATGGTGATTCTTCCCTGCACTGGAAACTGCTGGGTCTGAGGGAAGATTGCCGGTTTGATGCTGCTTCCTACACCCTGGATTCTCTAATTTTCTTGACATTGTGGTTTTAGGTAGTGAACGTTTGTATTTCCCACATCTTCTGAATCCCCGGCCTTCATATGTCTTCTTAGCATTTAAGGAAAGACCAAATAATAATTAGACAGTTAAGACAGCTGACTGGGTCACGTTAGACTTACATTAGTATAAATTCCTGTAATAATTAAGAGCTAGCATTTATTTATCATTAAATGTTCATCAACTATTTTATATATATTAAGTTAGAAATGTGTTTATTATCTCTCTTCAGTAGGTGATGAAGCTGAAGACGAGGGAGGGTGTGGAGCTCAGCTCTCTCCACATTGCAAAACACCCGAGTGGACCGAAGGGCAGACCCAGCCCACGGCATTTTTTCTCTCCAAGCTCTGCACTGCCTCCTAGGCAGAGTTCTTGAATGATGTGCACTGCTTTGCCTCACAGACATTATCAGCATAAAGAATTTGTCCAACAATGTAAAGATGATGTAAAAAAAAACAACAGATCCCATGTCACTCTGGGGTCTATATAACCAAGAGAAACGCAATCATATGTAGACTACAGAATGGATGAGCATGAACAAAATGCTATTTTGCCACAAACTAGAAATTACCCAAATTCTCATCAACAGAAGAGTGAAGAAATAAGTAGTGGTATATTTGCCCAGTGGAGTACTGTACAATGATGGGAGTGAATGGACTGTGGCGCTGTAAAACCACACGGATGGATATGACAAGGTCCCTAGCGGGAGGAGGACCGAGACGCTAAAGATTGTGTCCTGTTGGCTGACTTTGTTCATATGTGGTGCTTAAAAATAGCCTAAATAATCTATAGTGATAAAAATTAGGATTCTGGTCACCTTTTCAGTCAGCAGTGCCTGGAAAGGAGCACATAGATATTTTCAGGGTTCTGAGAATAGTCTGTTTCTTGATTGAGATGCTTAACACAAGACATACTTGATTTTAGAAAATTCATCAAGCTGTTCACGCTGTTTATACATGGTTTATATCAATAAAGTATATTTAAAGTATGGTACACTGTCAAAAAAAGTATGAGTTAATATATATTTTAGTTAACATATATTTTATTTAAAATTAGCACTTCCAGAGGCCCACCTAGTCTTTAACTACCTTCCCAACTCCATACTTTAAAAGATGCTCATACTAAAAAAAGAAAAAAAAAGATATCCTTATTTGCACTCATACTATAGAGAAAAATTTCCTTTTTAAAACACAGCTTTTAATAACAAAAATTGGAAACAAGAAAAATGTTCATTATCATGGGTATAGTCAATGAAAATCTAAATAGCCAGTAGTAGTGGCATTAAGGAGTACGTGATACAGATGCACTCTCACCATGAAAGATGCCAGGGATTTTAGTGTAAATCACAAAAGAATATGTATAATGTTTCACTTTTATGCAAACAAAATAGGTTTATGTGCACACATGGACGTTTGAAAGGTGTAATCAAAGGAGAAAGTAAATGGACCGACAAACTGGGCAGCATGCAGAGGAGGCCATTCAGGGCAGTGGGGCCGAGGGGGGTGGTTACTGCTGCCAGGTGGAAGGTGGAAAGATGGGAACATCCTCTCCTTTAAAACCTTTTAAAAATTTTAACTCTTTTTACTTTTTTTGCATTTTTAGTAATTTGAAAACTTTTCAGTAACAAAAAAATTTGACATTTTAATAATCTCTTAGTTTTTCAAGGTATTTTTCTTTCTTTATATTTCCTATCCTGCTATCTCTATATTTTTATTGTTTCTTCCCTTTTTGTCTCTTTCCCTTGAAATGTCCTAAAGGACCTGGAAGAGAAATAAAACTCGAACCCACACTGATGTAAATAATTGGTGATTTTATTTGCACCTGCACAGGGGGACCGTTGCACTGAGACAAGCGGTGCCCCCTATGCAGAGTTTTCTGTCTTTTATGCCCTTTTTTGCATAGCTTAAGCAAGGGGGGGAGGTGCATTCGGTTGTCATAGGATACATTGCAAATCACAATGGTTACAATCTTACAACAATAATTGATTAATGGGTATATTTTAGATTACAATAGTCATTATTATATAATGGTAATTAATCAATAAGTATGTCTCAAATTACAACGGTTAATGATAATCAATCAGGCTCTGTGAGTCTTCTACCATTGTTCACCTGCTGAGAACCTAGTGAGACTTGGAACTTTTCGTGCTTTTTTTATTCTAGAGATCATGGGAACATGGCTGGGAAAAGTCCGTAAAGCAGGGGGAGCGAGGGAATGGGGGGTTTGCCCCAGGGCAGGGGAATGGGGGGCTTGCCCCAGGGTGGGGGAATGGGAGAGTGAGCAGGTGGAGGGAGCAGGAGCTCACAACACCCTCAGCTTAAAAAACACATTCAAGGTCTCTCCCCCAATAGAAGAAAAAGTCCATTAATTACAAATGAGCTTTCAAAAAACTATCCCATATCTTTTTTCTTCTTTTTATACTCAGATTAATAAAGTGTAAACTGCAGTCCTCTCTTCCTGCATCCTTTGTGGTTTAGCCCACTGAGATTAGCTCCTACCTCTGACTGTTGATTACATTTTGATGAAGTTCTTCGATGACCTCTTAATTGAGCCAGTGGATTACTTCCACCTTCACTTTATTTAGATCTGATGGCCTTCCTCAGTAACATCCCTTCTCCCCTCTGAGATCCCTTCCTCCACCTTTGAGTTACCAATTTCCCACCAACCTCTCCCTACTTCGCTAACGATTCTTTCTATGTCTTTGTGTGCACTCATTTCTTTCAGCTCCTTAAATGATGATGGATCAAAGAGTCTTACACTGCCCTATTCACTCTGACTTGGCACAAGTGTGGACGTGGAGCTCAGAGGGCTCTGTGAGGAATACTCACTGAGTATTAGCGTCTGGATGACTCGACAGAGGTCAGAAGAGCACGTGTCCAGGCAGTCCGCCTTCCCCCTTAGCTCCTGCCTGGTTGCCAGCACAGGCTCACTATAGTGTCAAAGTGGGAATCTCCGTGTCTGTCTTGAAGTTATCTTCTTACTCATTTCCCCCCCACATTTCATCCATGGCCAAGGGCTATGGATTCTAATTATAACGTGCAGAATAAGCACCTTCCCTCTGCATCTCAACTGTTGGTCACTGGTTCCAACTTGCATGGAGACCTCCTGACACATCTCCATCCTCCAGTGCTCGCTGCTTCTGATCAGATCAGGATGCATGGCTGCCTTTGTTGAATACTTACAGTGGTTCCCACGGTCTACAGAACATCCACCATCAATTCTTGCTTTAAGTTCCACCACACCTTTCCTCTTCACATATCTATAAATGGCAGAAAACTTAGCTAATTAAAGCAGCTTGAATGGACTGTGATGTTTCATACTTCCGTGCATTTGTGCTCTGGACCTTGAATGCCCGTCCTTTCTACTTACTTAGTACTGGCATCTTCTGGACAGGTTTCCAAAGGATCTATTGGGAAAAATCATGTAATTGCTTTGTGTGTCCCTTATATCCTAAGAATAACTCCAGAATCTAAATTCCCAAACAAGTAAATATCACCATTCAAGCACACCAGTGGGCTTTTTACACAATCTGCTTCCAAGGCAACGGAATGCTCAAGATGGCAAATCTCGTCCCTGTTCTGAGGTTGGACATCTTTGTTCATTTATATGCTAATTCAAATGGAAAGCAATACGATGTAACGATGATGGTTATTCCAGAAGACTGTGCATCTAATACCTTTTTAACACATAATTTAATATTGTAATTCAGGGACCAGCAGTAAAACTTGATTCCTTCTGTTGTTTTGCAAATCTGTTGATTATTTCCTTAAGGAAACAGTGTTAAACATTGAGTCTCAGTATAAGGGGCAGCAGGGTCTTAAAATCTGTTCTGGCTCATTGGGTTTCTTAGTTATACAACAAATGTTGGAGCAAGTTAAATGACTATGTAAAGCATGAGAAAATGATGAATGATGGGATATAAGTGGAGCTCTGCCCCTCACCATAGATCCTAGTACTCATAAGTGGAAGATCCACTCTTTAATGAGAAGGCTCCCTAAAAGAGTGATGGTTTTGACTTTAAAGGATGTTTTAATAAAAGTCTATAATCAAAATGTTTAATTAGTAGTTCTTTACAGCACTAATGTGCTGATATTCTTATTAAAGTACTTTATAAACATTAAATTCATTTTAAAACCCGGCCTATGCATATGTTGAATTTTGTTATTCTCATTTACTAAACAGAGACTAGATACTAATATTTTAGTTACTGGAAATAATAGTTAGTTACATGTGGATGAAGGACAAAGATTCCCTTATTTTTTAACTCAATCTGTGTTACGTAGTGTAAAACTAAATTAAAGTGCCTTTGTAGTTCACTATTTTTTACTATTTTTCTAAATTGCAGTTAGATTAAGTGGCAACCCTTTCAACTTATTTATTAATTTTTTATAAACATGAAAATTTATTTTAAATAATTTTAGTACATGACATAGATGGGTTTTACAGTTTTTAATAAACTAAAATAGGAATTTGTAAATATGATAGTGTCTACTTGTGCAAAAAACATTTGTAAGGTATTAACAGAAGAACATCTGCATAAACAAATCAGATGAAAAATCTCAAAAGGTTTCTATATATCTTCTGGATTAAAAAAAATAATAATAATGAATGACTCAAGACACTAGCCTGCCAAAGGAAAAGGGAGGAATGAGTGTCAAAGGCTATGAGTTCTGCTGCAAAATCTAACTGATTTTTTATTATGCTTTTGCTAGTAAAGCAGTCTGAAAATTATCAAAGATTCAAAGCATGTAATATTTTCACAAAATTTTCTACGTGTGCTGACATTAATTGCAGCAAAGAATTCATAGTCACGTGAATAACAATTACATTGTCATAATTTAAATCTACCACCTTGGGAGGGATGGAGATTCTACATATTTTCAAATAAATTTTACAGCACTTGCTAAAAACTAATAGCTATTCTCCATAATAAATTTTGAGAGGTACCTAGATTATTACGACTACTGGAAACACAAAAATGTGAGAATGTAAACTTACCTATTCTCAAAAACCGTGGAAGTCAGAGATATTAAACAATAGAGGCACTTGGAAACATTAGTTGTATGGACCAATGTCCAAGTAAAACAAACTTTAACTGTTCCAGTTACTGAAACAGTAAATTTTCATTTTTAAGAGGCTTTACTATAATTATCTAAACTCAGTGTATCAGTTTATGAAATGATCCAAAGCGATTTGTCTTTTTCTACTATAAAATACTAAAAGCCCATGACCTGAAATTAAAAAAAAAAATTGAATGACTTAGGAAAGTAAAAGCCCATTTTAAACTATTTAGAGCCTCTGAACTAATCCAAAGTATTGAGGGCAAGGGAGAAGTAACCCACTAAAGCTGCAAAAATACAGACAAACTAAAGAAAAACACACAAAATCCCTAATGCTTTATAATGAAACTATAGAAATAAACCTTTATTATACTATAGGAACTTAAACCAAGAAGAAAGAAAGGTAGAGAAGCAGGAGGAAAGAGAAAGTGCATTCTATTCTTCCAGAACAATCATCAGAAATCTACAGTGATTCCATCAACCAACCTAGACTTTCTGAAATTACAGAGGTGATATCTGCGGCTTGACCTAAAAATGATTGGCTCATTTGAACTGTTAGTAAGTGACTCTAAAACAACTTAATTCCTTCTTGCCTCATGAAAGAAATAACTTTTCAAGTAAGCTTGGTAGAAATCATTTTAAGGTACAATAATGTTAGGATTTTTTTTTTGTACAAAGAAAAATATAATTACAATAATTTTATCTCTATACATTTTAACAGCCATGAGTAAACTGTTTTTTTTAGCTCTGTAGATAAATTTTAAATAACATTTTACTAGTATGATGTCTAAAAGCAAATTTACTACTTCTCATATTAATAAAATATCCTCAGACCAATCTTTACTTTCCTTAATATGAAAAAACAAATCACAGGCATTATGCTACAACTTACTGTTCAGCTCATCTCTCAAGGCACTATTCTTTATTTTCCCAACAAAATAAGGTACTTTACAAGTATGAACAATAACATCTTATATATTAGGGCTAGTATCCTTTCCATTCATTTTTCAAAATCTGGAATGTAATCCTATGACATCTTATTTCTAATGCAGAAAAAAATAACTTATCAAGCACAAAAATTGCTCTAAGGATACAGGATTCATACTCATTTGGCCCTCTCTCCTCAATTCTGTTCACTAAGTTGTATCTTGAGTTAAAATGTAAGTAACACAAAGTTACATTTGGCCTGTCAGGAAAAATACGTAATCCTGCAAAGAAAGCCTAAATGGACAGGGCCACAAGGACTCATGCAAAATATTTTAAATATTGCTGTTCAACAAAAAGATTTAACTGATTTTTTTTTCCCAAGGACAATGGTCCCTAATATGTCATATGCATGTTTTGAAAATATAAAGATCCTGGTATCTACATGAATAATCTTTACTTCTTATTAATTTCATGGGTCTGTTTACTGTGTGCTAATTTTGTTCTTTAGATTTGCAGAATTTACAGAGAATGAAAATTATAGCCAGTTCCCCCAAGGCAAGGACAATTTCATCAATGAAACTGCCTGCATCAAAAGTCAGCTCCCACACCAGTTGTGCAGGTGGAGTTAAAGCAGTGCTGTTGAACCTGTTCTAGTAACTGTAGGGAAGTTGTAGAAGACCAAGGCCGAGTTGTGGTTTTAGCTGTAGAATCGTTTGGCTCCAGAGCAGTAGTGGGCACAGAAGTCTGTCCTGTTCACAGCAGGACTGTCGTGAGCTGGTAAGTTAGGAGAGCAGTGTCTCTCATCTTTACACTCTGTCCCCTAAGCAGGCAGCAGCAGCAGTGGCAGCTGAAACAGGGGCCACAGATGTGCTGCCTTCACAGGTTTCTGGTGCTGGCCTGGCCACTGGCTGGAGGGATGTCAACTGTGCTGGGTTATCCTAGTGGTGGGTTCTCAGGTCATCCTATTTGGGGCCAGGGTCATATTTTGATCCATGGACCCCAAGCAGAGCCCATACAGTTAGGCAGAGGCCCAAGCAGTGGTGGGAGAGGCTGGACATATTGTGTGCCCAGCACTGGTGTCTGGGCAAAAGCTGTGGCACACAAAACTCTGTCAATCCCTCCATCCCCTGTGGCAGAATTCTAAATTTAAATGATCTCCTGTCCTCTAGTACACATTCAACACTAATGTTATTCCGGAGATGATCTTTGAAAGCTGCTGGAAGGTAAACCATCTTGACCAGCCATGGCACAGTGGTAGGACCACTTAGCCTTCTCATTCATGAGGCACCTATCTTGTCTATCTTGTTCTGTAGTCATTAAGTATGATTTGTCTCTGTAATGTGAGTGTAAATTCCTAAAGGACATGGATTTTGTCTCATATATCTTGATGCTCCTAAGGCAACTAGCTTAAAACTCTGCACATTGCATGCATAGACTAAACTTTTGTTATTAATTTATTGCCTGAGATATAGAGGTAATTGGAATAATATGGCTCTGTTTTGAAAGAGCTAAGCTTTAATCTGATTATAAGAGAAGAAAGAGATGTTTAAAATGGTTGGGGAATGGAAAGAGAAAAATTAAAAGAAAGAGATAGAATCTAGAGTGTAGAGCATTATGATTGCTTTGCAAGAACAAAACCAGTGCATATGCATTAGAAGTCAAAGAGGATCAGGCAAAGTCACAGAGAATTAGAAATTCCTAAATGGAAACTCTTAAGTAAGCTTTGATATTCTGGATAGTGCTTTTAGGAATTCTAAAAAAAAAAGATAGAAAGCAAGAAAGAATCAACAGAAATACATGACTCTTTGGATATGGAGTGAAAATGAAAAGAGTTAAAATTTGCATCCATACTTCAGTTCTAAAAGCCTGGGACTCCAGGCCCATCAGGAATGGGACAGCTGAGACCATCCTGAACCTGTGTTCAGAGGAGCACTTGTAGTCTGGGAGGTTGCTGAACATGGGTGTCTCAGAGAATTAGAGGAATTAAGAAGCCTCTTCCATACTTGAGAATGTTGATATATTGATGATACATAAGTATCAGTCAGAAAACAATCTCAGGAGCATACAACAAATATTTTTTTCTTGCTCACATGTCTCTGGATTGGAGGGTGGATCACTCTGCTTCACTGAGTGTGTTGGATGGTCTGCTCCCGGTGATTCATCTCAGGCTGGAGTGTCAGTGGCTTGGCAATAGGAGAACAAGCATGCAAGCTCAACTGCACAAGCACATCTCCAGACTCTGTCCATAGGAAGAATTTTCCATTGGTCAGAGCATGTCATATGAAGAAGCCCAGTGGCTGGGAGTGTGGTGTGTACCCTCCTCACCATGATGCCATATCAAGGATACAGACATATAAAACTACCAGGGCGTGAAGTATTAGTACTAATAACTCAATTTTTCATGCCCACTTTATTAAATATGCCAGAAATTTTGGAAGCCTGCTATAAAATTTTAATATATTTTAAATATTTATATTTAATAAATTAGTATCTTTAATACACATACAAATATAATAATGGCTTATCTCAGCTCATGTGAAGATATTAAAATTCAGAATGTGAGTATTTACTTGAACGTAACGTATGATCTGGATCAAATAGGCTTCTGTCTGCCACCTCTTACTCCTGGGTTTGCATTCCAAATATAGAAACTTTGTGAAACTTTAAACTGCTTAGTTGTTAGCATGATAATATAAGGGGAAAAATTTAGTGGAAAAATGTTATTAAAAATTCTTTCTTTGGGGCAGCACCTGTGGCTCAAAGAAGTAGGGCGCCAGTCCCATATGCTGGAGGTGGTGGGTTCAAACTTAGCCCTAGCCAAAAAAAAAAAAGTTATTACTTTTGTGTCGACAGTGCAAACTTAAATCTTAGGTATACTCATTGTATACATGACTGGCAGGTGGGTAAAGTGTATAAATTCAAGTGTTTTATAGTGAGCTAACTTTATCTGTCATGTTTTCTTAGATGTGATAGATAAAGAAATCATGGAGATTCAGATAGAATGTAACTACTGTAAGACCAAGGAGAACTTGAGAGCAAAAACATATCTTTCCTACTGTATACTGAAATCCTATAGAACTTCCCAGGATATAAAAGCAAATGATGGTTTGCATAAGGAATGAATAAACAGAAATATTGTTTTGCTTTTTTATATTTCCTGTTCACCAGGTCAAAAAAAAGTTGTTTTTTTGTTTTTTTGGTTTTTTGGTTTTTTTGAGTGAATTGGCCAAGGACAAGATTTGTCTATTGGATCAGACTTGTCACCAACAGTGAGGCTGACATTGCTCTGTGTTGTCAATCTCTAATTAGAGTCTTATTGCCATGTTTTAGGACACTTGCAGATGGGATTTTTTTATATAATATTTTCTTATAATTTAACCCAAATGTTTTAAGGCCTCATTAATTTATATATTCAACAAAAATTATTAAGGGCTCAATTGCTTCCAGATACAAGTAAGGCATTTGGATACTACAATGGAGAAAATGTCAGAGAAGATCTTTCCTCTTAGGGAGCTTACATATTTAAAGAGGTGAAGGATGAGAAATTTTCAATAAAATAACATAACAATTATAAAAATGATACAAGAGAATGCTTTGTCCTGTAAAGCTTTATAACCCAGGAAAAAGAGTTGGCATTTGACTGTGAGTGTGACAAGACATTTGAACAGAGGAGTGACTTGATTCCTATTTTTAAAATATTTTTTTTGGAAACATTCAAAAAGAAATTTATTTCTCTTTGAGTAAATCAATTTTGAAGGGACGGGAGCAGTCTAGGAGAATGACAAAACTTTGACTCAGGTCATTTGGAGTTGAGGTAGAGAGAAACGTAGAGCTGTAGATTGTCTCTGTGAGTTCAGTCCACCAAGTTCACTGCTAAAATGGACATGGCAGATCAGTGAAGTACAGAAATAAGAATTAATTTTCAGCAATAGGGTATATGGTGTTTGCTGAGATAGAGACAATTGGGAAATGAAAGTTAAGGCAAGGTTCTGTTATTCATTTTGAGAAGCTTATCAGAAATACTGTGAAAATACATTATAGATGGGTTGATAGTCAAGATCTGCCCTTTAGGAGACGGTCAGGTCTAAAGATAGTGTTAGTAACATACACATGTTATTAAAATGCCACAAGATTGAGTAACGTCACTTGGGCAAACACTTTATAGAGAGAATCGAACTCATCTGAGAATGAGCCACGGTGTACTTTAATCTTTGGAAGCCGAGTCAAGGAAAAGGGCCTAGTATAGGAGACTTAAAAGTAAGTGGATTAGGAAGAAAAGAAACAAAGTATAGAGTCACAATAACTAAGGGAATAAAAGAGCTCAAAAAAGAAAAACATCAAATGCTATAAAGATATGAGGGGGAAAAGAACAGAAACTCAATGGTTCTCATCAAGAAGTAGATGATGGCATGTGCAAGTTAAAGTAGCTCAAGAAAGTTTAATAAAAGGACATTGGCAAAGGTATTTTCCAGGTGTCTTAGTTCATTTTGTGCTGCTATAAACAGAATGGCACAAACTGAATAATTAATATGAAACATAAATTTATTGGTTCATGGTTGTGGGGACTGGGAAGTCCAAGGCACTAGCATCTAATGAAGCCTCCCACTGCATCATCCCAGGGTGCAAAGATAAAGAGGTGGGGAGAAAGAGGCAAAGGGGGAGCCAAACTCATTTCTTATGAGGAATCCATTTCCATAATAAAGAACTCACTCTTGGAATAAAGGCATTATCAATTCATAAGGGCAGAGTTCTTATAGCCAAATCACCACTTAAAGGTTCTACCTTTTAATAGTCTTACAATGGGAATTATATCTCAACATGACTTTTGGAGAAGACAAACATTCAAATTATATCACTAGTTATAGTGAATCACAAGAAATAGTAACAGCAAAGTGTTTACCATTCCTAGAGCCAAAGAACCAGAAGATCAAGTATTCATAGAGAGTGGAAGGAGTATTTTTTCAGAGAAGAATATTATTAAAGAACTAATACAAGGAATACAATCAACTTTCAAGTCCTTGTAAAAAGAAGACTGAAGAATTAGATGTTCACATACAGCTCTCATCTTGGTCTCTGGTCTTCTACTGATTCTTCCCATTGGCTGAAGACAGCTATAAAACAAAAAGCAAAGAATCTGACTATAATCCACATAAATCAGCCTCCCAGGGCAGAGCTGGAGGAACGGGGTTAAAAAATAATCTAGATCACTGGATTAATATTAGTAGATAGAACAGAAAATCAGCTGAAATATATTGAAAAGAGAAACTGAGGTGAGGGTGTGAAGAAAAGGATCCTATAATCCTCAGTCAAGAAATACGATCACAAATAAGGTCAAAGATGTAAAAGGCATGAAAATTACTAGAGTGTGGATTGGGGTCCACTGAGGATTCTTTCCTGTTAATTTTGCTTGTTGTCATTATTGCTGTTTTAGAGTGAATACAGCGTAGAGCATTTATATGCTAAGAAGAATGCTTTAGTAGAAAGTGGGAGATAATTGATAGACAGGGAATTATTATAGAAAGAAAGATCTTAAGCAAATCAGACAGAGTAATCAAGAGAAAGGATAGACTTTGTCCGAGTTAGAAACAAAGTCAATTTATGCATATTAAAAAAAAGTAATAATAATAATAGTATAGACAAAAAGTGTGTGAATTGTTTTGGCTGGTTCTTTGTAGAATGAGAAAATTAGGGAAGTCCTGTTTTATTTCAACTGTTTTCCCAGTCATTGGATATGTGTACGGGAAATAGAGGGTGGGTGAAGTGGAGGAAGGAGAAAACGGAAACCTCTTGTGGACAGTGGGGAAATTATTATAGTAGGGAAGTGCAGTTAGGATGCTTAGGGATCATGAGTGCCTATTTGAAGTACAAAGCCCTGAATCTAAGTCAGCATGATGTCAGCAAACTTGTGTGTTTTTCTCCAGAGAAGACAGTTACTATCTTAGATTCAGGTGCTGAGGTTTATGTTTAACCAAGAATAGACATTTGTCACTCATGTTCAATAAAGAGGGAAGCAAGGGAAATAAATGGCCTTTGTAGGGAGAATTAAATAAATAGATAAATAGATATTCAGCTTAAAAGAAGGGATATGAGGCTATAAACTTGGTAACAGAGCAGGGTTTTTCAACCTTTTTTATCTCATGGCACTCTTGAACCTACAGTTAAACTTGAATCACACACTTAAATTATGTTGATTAAAAAAAAGAATATACTTACTATACTTTGAACTTCTTTCAAAAATGATTTGATTAATGATCTTTAAAAATTTTTGTAGCACACCTAAGATCCTCTCACGGCACACCAATGTGCCATAGCACACCAGTTGACAATCACTGTTATAGATGATAAGAAAGCAATAGGTCGATGCATGAGAGACCTCCATGAGGTTGAAGAAATGGTACAGGTAATAAATTAAAGCAAAGCTAGAGGATTAGGAGGGAACAGAAAAGGAGGACAGGTGAAGTTTTTATATTTGATGTAGTTAATAAAGATATTCATGGTAGTGTGTCTGAAGTGATGTAGAGGAGAAACAATGAAAGAACCAAACAAAGAAAGTTCTGGAAAAATCATCTATGTTGCCAAAAATATCGATTGTATGTAATGATGGAAAGGTGTCCCTGTGGACCAGGCCCCAACCTGCACTCTGCTGTGGTTCTACAGCCTGCCCCTGACATCCAGGCAGAAAAGTAGAAAGCAACATTGCCTCTCCTTTCTTTTTTTCTTTATTTGTTTCTTTCTTTTTTTTCTTTTTCTTTTTTGGAATAATCATAGTTTTTAATTTAATTTTTAATTAAAATCATAGCTGTATACATTTATGAAGTACCATGTGATGACTTGACATTTAATGTGGAATGCTAAATCAACAGAAATCAAATTAATCATTAAGACAAGACCAAACAACCCCATTTCTTTGTGGTCAAGAGATGTGAACAGAACCTTCTCTGAAGATGATGGACGAATGGCCAACAAACACATGACAAATGCTCATCATCTTTAATAATCAGAGAGGCTTGGCTCCTGTGGCTCAATCGGCTAAGGCGCCAGCCACATACACCTAAGGTGGTGGGTTCGAATCCCCAGCCCGGGCCTGCCAAACAACAATGATGGCTGCAACCAAAAAATGGCCGGGCATTGTGGCGGGCACCTGTGGTCCCAGC
>CAUYQV010127135.1:0-25806 GCA_963574575.1 Galagoides demidoff
TAAACCACATAGAAAATTCAGTTTGTTCTGGGGGTTCAGAAGAATTGTAGCAAACAGCTGGCCTATGGTGGGGGGCACATGTATCTAATGTTGGGTGTTGCTATATATGCAAGTACCTTCAGGCTTTCCTGTATATTCATAGTAAGAATAAACCAATAACAGGATTTTGACAGTTTGTCTAGTTTGGGTTACCTTTTGGATACATTTTTCACAACCTTCATCATGTCTTACATCTAAGATTAAAGAAGGAAGGTGAAAAAGTCCAAAGCAAAGAATCAGTCTTCAGTCCCACGCGGATGCTGCTCATCTTCAAGCTTCTGCTATAGTAGACCAGTCAGCTCCTGGTATGTGACTGGGGCAGGGCTGTAGTCTTTTATTAGGGTAAGATGGTGGGGATGCTCTAGGTGTTGTACTGTCTACTCCCATAGCTGGCTGGTTTCACTCGTGAGTGATGTATCCAGGCAGGGATGCCATTCACCTTCACTGTTGTTGGTGTGGACAGGGTCATCAAGTAGGGACCTTTTCACCATGATTTCAGTGGGCTCAGGCTCCAATCTTTTATCCACACTTGGTTACCTGGAGTGTGGAGATGGACTAGGGGTGGTAAACTAACAGGATATCTATCATTCACCCATTCTGAAATCTTTTTTTCATCATTTTTTCCAGTGACATTTGTTGGTTAATAAGTTAGTAAATTTTGTTTCTTTCAGTTCTCTCAGGGTCCCTGGTAAATTTCTTAAAATGGGAGGGGTCCTATGATACAATATTTTATAAGGACAGTAACCTGTTCTTTTTTTTTTTTTTTTTTTTGTAGTTTTTTGAACCCGGTTACATTGATTGCATTTGTTAGTTAAAGTCCCTCTTACAATTGTGTCCCACCCCAAAAGGTATGTCACATGACCCTTCAGCCCCCTCCCTACTTCCTCTTCCTTATTCTCCCCTTCCCCCACCCCTCACTGAGTACTAGGTCATTAATTGTCCTTATATTAGAATTGAGTACATAGGATTCTTGTTTCTCCATTCTTGTGATGCTTTACTAAGAATAATGTGTTCCACTTCCATCTGGGTTAATACAAAAGATGTATAGTCTCCATCTTTTTTAATGGCTGAATAGTATTCCATGGTATACATACCACAGTTTGTTAATCCATTCCTGGGTTGAGGGGCATTTAGGCCGTTTCCACATTTTGGTGATTGTAAATTGAGCTGCAATAAACAGTCTAGTGCAGGTGTCCTTATAGTAAAAGGATTTTTTTTCTTCTGGGTTGATTCCCAGTAATGGGATTGCAGGATCAAATGTGAGGTCTAGTTTGAGTTTCTTTGAGGATTCTCCATACTTCCTTCCAAAAAGGTTGTATTAGTTTGCAGTCCCAGACCCTGTACATGTTATAAGGCTTAACTCATAGCTTGTTTCCTCCTTGAAGACCCCAGTGTATTCTGGTTTCTCCATATTGAGAAGTGCTCTGGAATTTAGAATGAATAACATATTTTATACTTGATTGTTTATTCTGTTATTGTCCAGTTTTTTGTGTGTTATAAATCTTTTCTACATCAGTAGAATTATCTCTGAAATTGTACCCTTTCCATAACAAAATGTCAAAACTGAACAAAGAGAAGTTGGTTAGCAGTTACTTGACGTACATTGTTCAAAACCAAAATACAGAAGAAAATTTTGCTATATGCAATATATTTCTCTTTAAAAGTATAGACTCTCTTTAACCTAGGCTCATATGAGGCCATGAACACTAATTAAGCATTAATGTGTTATGTCATTTCAGAATTTGGTGACATTTGGGGATGTGGCTGTAAATTTCTCTCAAGAGGAATGGGAATGGCTCAACCCTGCTCAGAGAAATTTGTACAGGAAGGTGATGTTGGAGAACTATAAGAGCCTAGTATCACTTGGTAAGGTCTCCCCCTAATTCAGAATCTACACACAGGACTGCATTTTAGTGTAATGTTTGGGAAGCATCCAATGTGCTTTACTAAATTTTTCTTTCATATGTTTCCCAAAATAGGTTGAATTTTGTAGAATTGGCAACTTCATCTTCCCCATTCTTCAGAATACTTCACCCCTTCCTCAGCTCCCTCCTATAATATCCCCATCTTCCTAGTGACCAAGGAACTTGATCTGATTTATACACCTGACTAATTCCTGTTTTATTTCTTGCAAGCAGGAGTTTCTGTTTCTAAGCCAGATGTTATCTCATTATTGGAGCAAGGAAAAGAGCCCTGGATGGTGAAGAAGGAGGGAGCAAAAGGCATAAGCCCTGGTGAGTGAGAGAGAACCAGGGAGTTTGAAGCCATTACCAGGAAAAGCTCAGCTATTCTGAAAAGTTTAGCTCATAATCAATGTTTCCTGGATAGCTTTCTTAAAGGTTCAAGGCCTGAGAAGAAACATTGAGGCATCTTTAGCATGAACTCCCCAGTTTATTCTCTTTGTATATATTCTCAAGGTCCAAATTTCACAATATTTCCTTGTCCTTCCCTGCCTGTTAGTTTTGCACAGTTGCTTCATTCCATTGGGAAAAAGTCTAGATTGTTTTCTCTTTCCTAGTTACTAAGTTCCTTTTATATTAAAGGATCTATTCATTTATTTATTCTTGTATTCTTTTGCCAAGACACATTGAGTTTCTCTTTTGAGGAGAATAAATTTTTAGGATTATTCTGGGGTTTATGAACCAAAGAACAAAAGAAAGCATTTCGCATTTCCAGTTTTATTTTCAATGCTGGTAACTGGAAGTTGGTAGCATTTAATAGAAACAATCTGAACAAAGATTAGCTGGAGGAAAGATGATCAGTTTGGCTGGGAACATAAGGATTGATTTTTATGAGATGGACAGATTTCCAAGCAAAGAAATGTAGCATGCAGTTGGATTGAGAGATGGAGGCTCAGACAAAAAGTCTGACTTAGAGATGTCTGTGTGAATGAATGAATGAGATCACTGGGTCTAAGAGTTTGAGAAATAAAACCTAATGGTATGGCCTTTGTGTGGGCAAGTAGATCTTTGACAATTTTCTCATTATCTGACAGTTTCTGGCTTTGCTTACATTTTAATTTTTCTAGATAATTATCCTTTTCATTTAGATTACCAAGATGTATTTCCATGAGTTTGAGCAAAGTAGTTTCCTATAATTCTTTTCATTTCTTACATGTATAACGGTTTCCTATTTTAATTTCTTATCTTATATAGCTGTTCTTTTTTTTTATGGTTGGGGATTCATTGAGGGTACAAAGAACCAGGTTATATTGATTGCATTTGTTAGATAAAGACCCTCTAATAGGCTTGGCGCTTGTGGCTCAAGTGGCTAAGGTGCCAGCCACATACGCCTGAGCTGGTGCGTTTGAATCCAGCCTAGGCCTGACAAACAACAATGACAGCTGCAATCAAAAATAGCTGGGTGTTGTGGCAGGTGCCTGTAGTCCCAGCTACTTGGGAGGCAGAGGCAGGAGAATCACTTGAGCCTAGGAGCTAGAGGTTGCTGTGACCTGTGATGCCGCAGAACTATACCCAGGGTGACAACTTGAGGCCCTGTCTCAAAAAAAAAAAGACCCTCTTATAGGGGGTCCCTCTCCCAAAAGGTGTACCACACCCTGTGACCCCCTACCTCCTCTCTCCTTCCCTTTCTCTGCTCTCCCCATCCCCCACCCTCCACCATGTACTAGGTTGTTAATTGTCCTCATATCAGAATTGAGTACATAGGATTCTTGTTTCTTCATTCTTGTGATGCTTTACTAAGAATAATGTGTTCTTGGCTTGGCACCTGTAGCTCAAGCACCTAAGGCACCAGCCACATACACCAGAGTGGGCGGGTTCAAATCCAGCCTGGGCCTGACAAACAACAGTGACAAGTATAACCAAATAAAAAGAAATAGCTGGGCGTTGTGGTGAGTGCCTATAGTCCCAGGTGCTTGGGAGGCTGAAGCAAGAGGATCGTTTAAGCCCAAGAGTTTGAGGTTGCTGTGAGCAGTGATGCCATGGCACTCTACCCAGGGTGACAGCTTGAGACTTTGTCTCAAAAAAAAAAAAAGAGTAATGTGTTCTACTTCCATCCAGGTTAATACAATAGATGTAAAATCTCCGTCTTTTTAGTGGCTGAATAATATTCATGGTATACATATATTGCAGCTTGTTAATCCATTCCTGGGTTGATGGGCATAGGCTGTTTCCACATTTTGGCCATTATAAACTGAGCTGCGATAAACAGTCTAGTGCAAGTGTCCTTGTGGTAAAAGGATTTTTTTTCTTCTGGGTGGATTCCCAGTAATGGGATTACAGGATCAACTGTGAATTCTTGTTTGAGGTCTTTGAGGATTCTCCATACTTCCTTCCAAAAAGGTTGTATTGAGCTCAGCTCCCATAGCGCAGTGGTTATGGCACTAGCCACATACACTGAAGCTGGCAGGTTCAAACCCAGCATGGGCCAGCTACATGTGTCACAACAGTGACAACTGCAACAAAAAGTAGTGGGGCATTGTGGCAGGTGCCGTTAGTCCCAGCTATTTGGGAGGCTGAGACAAGAGAATTGCTCAAGTCCAAGAGTTTGAGGTTGCTGTGAACTGTGACGCCACCGCACTTCACCAAGGGCAATATGGTAAGACTCTGTGTCAAAAACACACACAAAAAAGAAAGCAAACAAACAAAAAAGAATTATTTTTTCCAAGTCGTGAAAATATGATGTTAGTATTTTAATAGAGATGGCATTGAATCTGTAGATTGCTTTGGGAAGTATAGACATTTAACAGTGTTGATTCTTCCCAGCCATGGGCATGGTATATTCTTCCATTTGTTAATATCTTAGGGATACATAGTTTTCTTTATAGAAGTCCTTCACCTCTTTTGTGAGGTATATTTCTAGGTATTTCATTTCCTTTGAAGCTGCTGAGAAGGATATTGTGTCCTTGATTACCTTCTCATCTTAGCTGTTATTGGCATATACAAAGGCTACTAATTTGTGGACATTGATTTTATATCCTGAGATGTTACTGTATTTTTTGATCACTTCCAGGAGTCTTGAGTTTGAGTCTTTGGGGTTTTCTAAGTATAAGACCATACCATCAGCAAAGAGGGAGAATTTCACTTCTTCTGCCCCCTTTCGATGCCCTTTATTTCCTTCTCTTGCCTGATTGTTTTGGCAAGAACTACCCGCACTGTGCTGAATAGTAGTGGTGATAGAGGACAACCTTGTCTTGTTCCAGTTCTGAGTGGAAAAGATTTCAGTTTTACTCCATTCAGTAAAATATTAGCTGTGGGTTTGTCATAGATGGCTTGAATCAGTTTAAGAAATGCACTGCCAATGCCTATATTCTTCCTAGTTCTAATTAGAAAAGGATGTTCAATTTTATCAAATGCTTTTTTTGTATCTATTGAGAGGATCATGTGGTCTTTGTTTTTGCTTCTGTTGATGTGGTGAATTACATTTATGGATTTGCATTTCTTAAACCAGCCTTGCATACCTAGGATGAATCCTACTTGATCGTGATGTATGACTTTTTTAATGATAGGCTGTAATCTATTGGCTAGGTTTTTTTGGGTTTTTTTATTTTTAGACAGGACCTTAAGCTGTCGCCCTGGGTAGAGTGCTGTGGCATCATAGCTCACAGCAACCTCCAACTCTTGGGCTCAAGTGATTCTCCTGCCTCCGCCTCCCAAGTAGCTGAGACTACAGGTGCCCACCACAATGCCCAGCTATTTTTTGGTTGCAACTGTCATTGTTTGGCAGACCCGGGCTGGATTCGGACCTGCCAGCTCAGGTGTATGTGGCTAGCACTTAGCTGCTTGAGCCACAGGCACCGAGCCTATTGGCTAGGATTTTTTGTTGTTCTTGAAACAGACCCTCAAGCTGTCACCCTGGGTAGAGTGCTGTGACATCACAGCTCACAGCAACCTCCAACTCTTGGGCTCAAGCGATTCTCCTGCCTCTGCCTCCCAAGTAGCTGGGACTACGAGTGCCCACCATAACACCCAGCTATTTTTTGGTTGCAGCTATCATTGTTGTTTATTGGGCCCAGGCTGGATTCGAACCTGCCAGCTCAGGTGTATGTGGCAGGCACCTTAGCTGCTTGAGCCATGGGTGCCAATCTTGTTGGCTAGGATTTTATTGAGAATTTTTATATCTAATTAGTGAAATTGGTCTGAAGTTCTCCTTTTTAGTTGGATCTTTTACTGGTTTGGGTATCAGGGTGATGTTTGCTTTGTAGAACATGTTGGGGAAGATTCTTTCCTTCTCAGCTTTTTGAAATAGTTTCTGCAGTATGGGTATAAGCTCTTCTTTGAAGGTTTGATAGAATTCTGATCTGGCTGAGCACTTTTTTTTGTTGGGAGAGTTTTTATTGTTTCTTTGATCTCAGTGCTTGAAATTGGTCAGTTTAAAAGATCTATTTCTTTTTGGTTAAGTTTAGGGAGAGGGTATGATTCCATGTGTTGGTCCATTTCTGCCACAGTGTCAGATTTCTGGGCATAGAGTTTCTTGTAGTATTTAGAAATAATCTTTGTATCTCTGTTATCTGTTATTATTTCCCCAAATCATTCCTGATTGAGGTTACTAGAGATTTTACTTTTCTGATTCTAGTTTGTCTTGCCAAAGGTTTATCTATTTTATTTACTTTTTTTTAAAAAAACAACTTTTTGTTTTGTTAATTTTCTGAATTTTTTTTGTTTTCAATTTCATTCATCTCTGATTTACTTTGGTCCTTTTCTTCTGCTGGGTTTAGGATTAGATTGTTCTTCTTTTTCCAATCCCATAAGGTGATTTGTGACTGTGCTGATGCACTCCCTTTCTATTTTTCGAAGATAGACATCTAGGGTAATAAATTTTCCTCTCAAAACTGCTTTTGCTGTATCCTACAGGTTTGAGTAACTTGTGTCTTCATCATTGTTGTGTTTTAGGAAATTAACAAATTCCTCTTTTATCTCTTCCTGACCCAACTATCATTCAGGGTAAGGTTGTCTAGTTTCCAAGACTTTGTATGGGGATGAACAATTTTGTTGGAGTTGACTTTCACCGTTATAGCCTGGTGGTCTGAGAGGAGACATGGTGTAATTTCTGTTTCTTTAATTTTGCTGAGGTTTGATTTGTATCCTAGGACATGATCTATTTTGGAGTATGTGCCATGAGCTGATGAGAAAAAAGTGTATTTTTTTGCGTTGGGGTGGCGTGTTCTGTGTATGTCTATTAATGCCATTTGTTACAGGGTCACATTTAAGTCCTTTGTATACTTATTTTGTTTTTTGTTTTTGTTTTTTTGTTTAGAGGATCTGTCCAGTTCTGTCAGGGGCGTGTTGAAGTCCCTGACTATTAAGGTTTTCTGAGATATCATATTGCTCAGACCCCTAAAGGTCTGTTTTATAAATCTGGGAGCATTTAAGTTAGGTACATAAATGTTTAAAATTGAGATGTCTTCTTGTTGTATTGTTCCTTTGACGAGTATGAAGTGTTTTTCTTTGTCTTTCTTAAATAAAGTTGCTTTGAATCCACTTGTATCTGAGAATAAGATTGCAACTCCTGCTTTGTTCTGATTTGCTTTTGCTTTAAACACTGTTTTCCATCCCTTAACCCTGAGTCTTGATTTGTCCTTCAGGGTTGGATACGTCCCCTGGAGACAACATATGGATGGCTTGCGATTTTTTCACCCAATCAGCCAGCCTATGCCTCTTCAGTGGGGAATTCAATCCATTGATGTTTGTTGAGAGTATTGATAAGTGTGGTACAATTCTATTCATCTTATTATGAGTTTGTTGTGTAGTTTTATGCTTTGTGCCATTGTGAAAGCTAAGCTCTGGCCTTTAGCTTCTAGATGTATTCTTTGGTGGTGGTCCATTGTGGTGTTCAGTATTGAGGATAGGTCTGGGGGGAGGGAGAGAGGAGTGGGTGTAGAGAGAGGGATTCGAGGGTTCACTTCTGTGGTTCATCTTAGAAGGGTACAAGTGAATCCTTCTATGAGTAGAATATGAATGTTTTAACACAATAACTAAGAAAGTTACATGAAGGCTATGTTAACCAGTTTGATGGAAGTGTCTCAGATTGTGTGTGAAAACACCACACTGTACCCTTGAAGTGCACCAATGTACACAGTTACCATTCAATTAAAAAAAAAAGAGAGAGAATAGGTCTAAGTATTTCCTGTAGAGCTGGTCTTATTGTGACTAATTTCCTCAGTGCTTGTATATCTACAAAATATTTGATTTCTCCATCCAGTTTGAAGCTAAGTTTAATAGGATACAAGATTCTGGGCTGAAAATTATTTTGTTTAAGGATGTTGAAGGTGGATAACCATGCTCTTCTGGCTTGGAAAGTTCCAGTTGAAAAGTCTGCTATCAACTTAATGGCTCTGCCTTGTAGGTCAATTGGCATTTATTCCTAGCTGCTTGTAGAATTTTCCCCTTCATCTTGACTTTGGACAGATTCTTTTTTTTTAAAAAGAATGGCACCTGGGTAGAGTGCCATGGCATCACGGCTCATAGCAACCTCCAACCCCGGGACTCAATCAAGTCTCCTGCCTCCGCCTCCCAAGTAGCTGGGACCACAGGCGCCCGCCACAACGCCCGGCCATTTTTTGGTTGCAGCCATCATTGTTGTTTGGCGGGCCTGGGCTGGGGATTCGAACCCGCCACCTTTGGTGTATGTGGCTGGCGCCTTAGCCGACTGAGCCACAGGCGCCGAGCCTGGACAGATTCTTTATAATGTGTCTTGGTGATGCTCTGTTAGAGTTGAGATGACCTAGGGATCGATATCTATCTGAAAGGAGTGTGTCAGGATCTGTAATAAAACTTGGGAAGTTTTAGGGCTTCCATATCTTTGGGACAATCTTCTTGTCCTTCAAGGATTCCTATTATCCATATGTTTCAATGCCTTATGGCGTCTTGTAGTTCTCTAAGCTCCTGCTCTGCTTTTTCTCACTTCTTTTCTGACTCTGTAACTACCTGTGTTAACTCTTTAGTTAGGATAAAAAAGACTTTATCCTCTAATTCTGATGTTCTTTCTTCTCCGTGATCTAGTCTATTTTTGATACTTTGTACTGCTTCTTTACATTCCCTGATTGTTTTCTTTGTTTCTTTAAGCTCATCCATATCTTTTTTATGTTATACTTATTTCTCATCTGACTTTTGGTTCTGTCTTTCCATTTTCGTATCCAGTCCCTTTATTGTCTTAATCATCCATATTTTTTTTTTTCTGAGACAGAGCCTCAAGCTGTCCCCCTGGGTAGAGTGCTATGGCATCACAGCTTACAGCAACCTCCAACTCCTGGGCTCAAGCAAGTCTCCTGCCTCAGCCTCCCGAGTAGCTGGAACCACAGGCACCCACCACAACACCCTGCTATTTTTTGGTTGCAACCGTCATTGTTGTTTGGCAGGCCTGGGCTGGATTCGAACCCCCCACCTTAGGTGTACATGGCTGGCACCTTAGCCACTTGAGCCACAGGCGCCAAGCCTAATCATCCATATGTTAAATTCCCTTTCTGCCAAATCCATTAATTCTTTATAGGAGGAGTCTTCTTATTTTTTTTTATTTTTTTCACTTTTTTTTTATTAAATCATAACTTTGTGCATTGATACATTTATGAGGTTCAGGATACTGCTTTGATATACAAGGTGAAATGCTTACATTGAACTAAGTAACACATCTATAACAATTATACTCATTTCTTAATAGTTTTGAAATGTATCATTTTGGGCAGCACTTGTGGCTCGGTGGGTAGGGCGCCAGCCCCATATACCAGGGGTGGCGGGTTTAAATCCAGCTCCAGCCAAACTGCAAAAAAAAAAAAAAAAAGAATAGCCAAGCATTGTGGTGGGTGTCTGTAGTCCCAGCTACTCAGGAGGCTGAGGCAAGAGAATTGCCTAAGCCCAGGAGTTGGAAGTTGCTATGAGCTGTGTTGATGCCATAGCACTCTACTGAGGGTGATAAAGTGAAACTTTGTCTCTACAAAAAAAAAATTTTTTTTAATTAAATAAATAAAAAAGAAATGTACCGTTGCATCATGCACATTAGATGAGGTCATCCCAAATGAGGAGTCTTCTTTAAAAATTGCCTCATGGTCCCTTGGAGGAGTTGTTCGGTTTTGGTTATTCATGATGCCTGGATTTTTCTTTTTTTCCTCCTCATGTGTGCTTTCTTCTTGTTTGTTTGCTTGTGCATCTTTTTCCTTCTCACTTCCTCCTTTGCTTCAAGTTATCGTGTCTCAGATTTTAGGTGATGAAGAGGCCTCTTAGTATGGGGTCAGAAGGTGGAGGAGGGTTGGAGCAAGCAAGGAGAAGCCAGAAGAAAGGAAAAGAAAAAAAAGGAGGAAAAAAGGTGGGAAAGAGTAAGAGAAAGCAAAAAAAAAAAAAGAAAGAAAGAAAAGAAAAAGGGGGGGAGGGGAATAACAGAAGAAAATTGAAGAACAGGTGAGAAGGAGGACAGGAAGGGAGGATGGGAGTGATAGAAGAAATGTTATTGTTCAGCACAATGCTATGGCCACACCTATAGCTCAAGGGTTCTGAGGACTGGGCTGGGTGGGGTCATCTAAATCAGGTACTCCTTACTGGCCTGAAAACAGCCAGACTTTTCCTCTGCTGAAAATAGGATGAGAAGAAAAACAGCAAACCCAAAAACCAAGAAGGAAAAATTGAGTAAGGGTGAAAAAAGAAAGAAAAATAGAAAAGTTCTACAGGATGATCTTCCTAATACTTTCTTCTTGGGGCCAACAGTAGAAAGTTCTCTTGGCCTCCTTAAGCCAGACTATTGCTGCTGTCTGCCTGCCATACCACCACTGTGTCACACCCTCCTTCAGCAAAGAAATGGTAGAAGAAGAAGAAGAAGAAAAAAAAAAAGTATAGATAAAGGCAATTAAACATACTGTTGAATCAAATAAAGGAGAAGGAGGGAGGAATAAAGAAAGAAGAAAGACATCAAACCAAGAAGAAAGGGAAAAAAGGGAAGAAAAAGAGAGGAGGCAATATCTTAGCTGATGCAGAAGCACTTTATGTGGGAGAGATGAGTAGAAGAGTCTCTGTCAACTGAGAGAATGCCAAGGAGTAAAGAAGGGAGAAAGAATAAATTGAGCTAAAATTCTCCAAAACAAACAACAAAAAACAAACAAAAACAGGATCCCTCACTCTTACTGAATGTAAAATGGAAGTTAGGGATAGAACCAGCCAAACAACTTAGCAAAAAACAAAACATATTGAAACAAGACAAAGAGGAAAAAAAAACCTTAAATAGCCTTATTTAAGCAATCTCAGCAACCAATAGAGGAAGGAAAGAAGAGAAAACAGAAAAGAAAAACAACCTATATATATATATATATATATATAAATAGACATATATATATATTATGTAGAGATCCAAGTTTCACAGGAATGTATTTATGTTGCAGTATACTTCTTGGACACCACTTGGCTCAGTGAATTTGTGGGACAAATGACATACCTGTTAACCCCTCTTCCCCAGGCTTAGAGCTGTTCCCCAACTTAGTTGTTCCTGGTGATCACCTGTTCACCCGGTCAGCACTCAGGCCCCACTGATCTGGGATTCCACAGCTCTCAACACTTGTTCAGGGGCAGGTCTCACAGATTTCCCCTACAACAGTTCCCATGGCTGCGGGAGTCCCTGGGCCTGTCATGAGTGTAGGTCCACTCCCCACAGGTGGAACTCAGGCCACCGCACCTTAGACCCCCAGCAAGAGTCACTCCCTCAGCAATCTTCATGACAGTGGCAGCCCCCTGTCCAGGGTTTTACCCATATGGATGTTTCACCCGCTGCCAAACCATGACAGAACTGCTCCAGACAGCACCCCAATCTGGCCACCAAATTCTGCTGAGGAGTGCACACTTCAGTCTTTCCACTCAAAGCCTAGCTTCCCCCCAAGAACTAAAAACTGCAAAAGGCTTATTCTGGGACCTCTGTAGGGGAGCTGGCTGCCACTGCAGTCTTTGCCTTGGCCAGGGCATGCTTGTAGAAACTTGCTTGGTGTGCTGGGTCTCTGCAGCTGTGGCAAGTTCAGTAGTCTGCCACCTCATGGCACACCCTGAATTACCACTCCACGCTGGGAATGGTCTATTCCTCTCTCCCCTGTTGCTCCAGGAGAGCTCTGCTAAACATCTTTCCCATCTGCCATTATGCTCTATATAGCTGTTCTTTATAAAATAATTTATTAGGGTGCTACTCATAAATTAGGGGGTTTTTGTTTATTTTTTAAGAAAGGGAAAAAAACAGTGATAGCATTTACTGAACTGGAATCACTATCAAAATCCAAAAAACTGATCATATTCATTTAACCACAAGCCAGTCTTAGTTAAATCAGGACTGTCCAGCAAAAATTTTCTATCACTTGGCTCGGTGCCTGTGGCTCAGGCAGCTAAGGCGCCAGCCACATGCACCTGAGCTGGTGAGTTCAAATCCAGCCTGGGTCTGCCAAACTACAATGATAGCGGCAAACAAAAAATAGCCAGGCATTGTGGTGGGTACCTAGCTACTTGGGAGGCAGAGGCAGGAGAATCGCTTGAACCTGGGAGTTGGAGGTTGCTGTGAGCTGTGATGCCACTGCACTTTCTAGGGTGACAGCTTGAAGCTCTGTCTCAAAAAAAATTCTATCACTCATTCATGATCTAAATTTTGGTAAATGAAACTAATCAAATTATGGTACACATAAAAAAAGCTGTGAGATAATTCTCTTTTGTAATAAGGCAGTGGCCAACTATTACTCATTAGTAGCTTTTTTTTTTTTTTGGAGTTTTTGGTCTGGGCCAGAGCCCTACTCCTTTGAGCTACAGTTGCTTCCCCCTCATTAGTAGCTTTTTTGAGATAAGCTATCAAGTTTGCCCTTTCTCCTTTATTAATGCCATTGAAGATCATGTTTGTTCCAGGGATGTACTTGGGACTCTCCAAATACTCCCATCAGTATATCCTCTCCCCAAGTGATGCCTTTGTTCTTATTGCTGTCTGTGTAAGAGAAGCCAATAGCCTGACCTGTCATCTGTCCCAAAAGACCAAGGAGATTTGGTCCAGTCTTGTGCTTGCCTCCATTTTCCACAATATGGCACTGGGCACACTTCTGAACGGAAATCCTGCCTTTCTCAATATCACCCATATTTAATTCATTCTTTGGTTGCTGACAGTACAGAAGTTCTGGGCTGGAAGCTGGATGTCCTGCTGGATGTCCATAAATTAGTTTTATTTATTTTTAAAGATCCAGTTTATGGATTTATTTATAATGTTACCAATCTCATCTTCATGTTGACTTTCTAGGGAACATTTATGAATTTGATTTTTTATTGTTTAGAGGAGAGGGTGGAGTTTAGAAGACCATTGAGGCTGCACAACAGGGTTAGCCTCAATTCAAGTATGTTATCTTCAGATTCTTTTCTTCCTAAATATCATTACCTATGTTAATATTTCCTGTTGAGTTGTAGCATTCCATTTGATACAAAGATAAGATTATAATGAGAAGACAGATTAGTGTGATGCTTGATGTGTTATTGATTCATGAATTATTCTGCAGATAATAATCACCCTCTTTCTGCCCAGCCTGTTCTAGGCAATGGGTATTCAAGGGTGAAAATGTTCCTGCCCATGAAAGTTTACATTATAGTAACATTAAACTAAGTTAACATGTAAGATAATGTTAAGTAAGTTAAGTGTTATGAAGTGCAAAGCAGGATAGAAAATGATGAGAATGTAATATTTTATACTGGGTGGTGAGAGAAGGCCATATTGAAGAGGTAATATGTGAGTAGAATTTCAAGTGAAGACAAGTATGTGAGATAACTAGTCAAGGAACTTTTTGAAGAAAGGGCTTTTCAGGCACAGGAACACTCAGTGTAGTACTTTTTTTTGTAATTTAAACAGAAAAGGTGCAATGAAAAAAGTAGTATTCTTAGAGTGGCAATAAAATGAGTACTCATGTGAGTAAAGGGGACTAAGCAAACAAGAGAGTAGTAGAGAATAAGCTCAGAGTACCAGGTTGTAGCAAGTTTTGAAAACTGTGGTGGGAATTTTGATTTCATTCTAAGTGTTTTGAGAAAGCACAAGAAAGTCTTAACCAGAAAAGTAAGGTGATCTGATTTGGAACTGAGAGAGGGAAAGCAGATTAAGGTCTGTACTAGGTTTAAAAAAATCAGTCAGTTTTTGATATAAAATTGCTATTATAGGAAAGTATCTTAGTTTCCAGAATCAATTTAAATTTTATATTTTGTTGGATTTTGTCACATAGAAAGTGATTTTAAGGAAGACCTTTTTCTGACTGTAGAAATTTAACGATAGTACTTCATGTGCATCATAAGGATACTAATAGTGCCTGGTGTGTAGTTCCAGTGGAAGGTTTTTAGCTTCATTATTGACATTAAAAAGTTAGCTTTTAGGCTCAGCGCCTGTGGCTCAAGTGGCTAAGGCGCCAGCCACATACACTTAAGGTGGCAAGTTCGAATCCAGCCCGGGCCACCAAAACAACAATGATGGCTGCAACCAAAAAATAGCCGGGCGTTGTGGCAGGCGCCTGTGGTCCCAGCTACTTGGGAGTGTGAGGCAGGAGACTCGCTTGAGCCCAGGAGTTGGAGGTTGCTGTGACCTGTGATGCCACAGCACTCTACCCAGGGGGATAGCTTGAGGCTCTGTCTCAAAAAAAAAAGTTAGCTTTTAGCTTGAATGCAGGGTAACTTGTAGCAAGAGAGAAAAAAGTGTTTGGAGACTATTCTATTAATTTAGTAATGATTCTGATTTTATTTTTATTATTATTATTTTGTAGAGACAGAGTCTCACTTTATCACCTTCGGTAGAGTGCTGTGGCATCACAGCTCGCAGCAACCTCCAACTCCTGGGCTTAGGCAATTCTCTTGCCTCAGCCTCCTGAGTAGCTGGGACTACAGGTGCCCGCCACAACATCAAGCTAATTTTTGTTGCAGTTTGGTCAGGGCCGGGTTTGAACCTGCCACCCTTGGTATATGGGGCCAGCGCTCTACCCACTGAGCTACAGGCACCACCCAATGATTGTGATTTTAGATGACCTTTTCAATATTTGCCTTATTGATTGTGTATGATTAATTTATTTCCTTAGTCAATTTTCTCTGTTTTTTTCTTTTTTCTTGAGACAGAGTCTCATTTTGTTGCCCCCGGTAGAATGCCCTGGGATCATAGCTCACATCACCCTTATACTCTTGGGCTCAAGTTATTCTCTTGCCTCAGCCTCCTAAGTAGCTGGGACTACAGGCACCCGTCACAATGTCCAGCTATTTTTTTTTAGAGATGGGGTCTTGCTTCCAGCTCAGGCTGGTCTTGAACCTGTCGGCTCAGGCAATTCACCCATCTTGGCCTCCCAAAGTGCTGGGATTACAGGTGTGAGCCACCACACCGAGCTTAATCAACTTTCTTAAGTTCTCATTCTTTATAATCATATTTTAAAACTATATTAATAGCTACTAAGTCCTTGAACTTATTTATTTTCACCTGTTTTTGTTTTAGAAATTTTTTTTCTTCTAATGAATAAATACAAAAGGAATTTGTATTCTTCATATCTTTTAGGCTTGAAGTATGTGTTTGAAAATGAATTTTCATCAAAGCAAGATATTTATGAAGAATCATCCAAAGCAATGACAGTGGGAAGAAGCCATCTTACTTATAGCCTTGACTGTCTCAATATGAGAGAAGACTGTGAAAATGAGGACTGGTTTATGAATCAGATGGGAAGTCAAGAAGTTCATTCTAGTCCTTTAATCATCACCCATAAAGATATTATCCCAGAAGATCAAAGTAATAAATACAATAAATCTTGGCCAACATTTCATCAAGATGCAATACATGATATACAAGAGCGTTTTCCCACCAAAGAAAAAGTATATAAGCACGATCCACAAAAGAGAAGTTACCGAAAAAAATCAGTTGAATCAAAACATAAGAAAGTCTATGTGGAAAAAAAACTTTTGAAATGTAATGAATGTGAGAAAGTCTTCAATCAGAGCTCTTCCCTTACTCTTCATCAAAGAATTCATACTGGAGAGAAACCTTATGCATGTATTGAATGTGGGAAAACCTTCAGCCAGAGTGCAAACCTAGCTCAACATAAGAGAATACACACTGGGGAGAAACCCTATGAATGTAAAGAATGTAGGAAAGCCTTCAGCCAGAATGCACATCTTGCTCAACATCAGAGAGTTCATACTGGAGAGAAACCTTACCAGTGTAAAGAATGTAAAAAAGCCTTCAGCCAGATTGCACACTTAACTCAACACCAGAGAGTTCATACTGGAGAGAGACCTTTTGAATGTATTGAATGTGGGAAAGCTTTTAGTAATGGTTCATTTCTTGCTCAACATCAGAGAATTCACACAGGAGAGAAACCTTATGTGTGTAATGTATGTGAGAAAGCCTTTAGCCATCGTGGATATCTAATTGTACATCAGAGAATTCATACTGGAGAGAGACCCTATGAATGTAAGGAATGTAGGAAAGCTTTCAGCCAGTATGCACATCTTGCTCAACATCAGAGAGTTCATACTGGAGAAAAACCTTATGAATGTAAAGTATGTAGGAAAGCCTTTAGCCAGATTGCATACCTTGATCAACATCAAAGGGTTCATACTGGAGAAAAACCTTATGAATGTATTGAATGTGGAAAGGCTTTTAGCAATAGTTCTTCACTTGCACAACATCAGAGAAGTCATACTGGAGAAAAACCCTATATGTGTAAGGAATGTAGGAAAACATTTAGCCAGAATGCAGGCCTTGCTCAACACCAGAGAATTCATACTGGAGAGAAACCTTATGAATGTAATATTTGTGGGAAAGCCTTTAGCTATAGTGGATCTCTTACTCTACATCAAAGAATTCATACTGGAGAGAGACCATATGAATGTAAAGATTGCAGGAAATCATTCAGGCAGCGAGCACACCTTGCTCATCATGAGAGAATTCATACTGTGGAGTCATTCTTGACTCTTACCTCTCCCTCACCCACCACATCCAATCAGTTGCCAAGAACTGTAGGTTTTATCTCCTAACTGTGTTCAGAATATGATCTCTTCAATCTGTTTCCATTTCATCCTTGTCCAATGAACATTAATGTATTTGACATGGAATATGGAAATAGCTTTCTTATTCATCAGTACCTCAGTCAGCCAAACTTAAAGAAATCAGTTGTATCATTTCGCTAAAACTCCTCAGTGGCATTCCATAATTCTGAAGTTAAAGCACACATTCCTCAAAATGGTCCATAAGACTTTTTATTCACAGTAACTTGTTCCAGACTGTATTCCAAAGCCCTCTCATGTTACTATCCATTTTATTCTAGCATCAAGCCGACATGGGTTACAATTCTTCCTCTTCCATTTTTGAGCCCTCTAATCTGGGGAGAGTATTTTGTCCTTTGAAAGCTTCAGTCTTGTTTATATTATGAGAATAATAATGGTACTACCTCAAAAGTTAATGGAAGAATTAAATAATGCATGTAAATTGCTCAGCAGAGTGCCTACCATAAAGTAATAAATATTTATGTGAAATAAAAAGATACCATGGTATACAATGCAGAGCTAATAATCTCAGCTGTGACCATCTGAGAAATGAAAAGAAAATCAGCAGCTCAGGACTCAGAAATTGTGAATTTTTGATTAGGAATAGTAATGCTTTTTCTAAATGTAGGTTGTGAGGGTATCTAATACAATAGGATTGACTTAAGCATCTCACCTCTATCTCAGCATGAACATGTAGATATTCAGCTTCATTGGTAAGAAAAAGAACTTAGCTGGGTGCAGTGGCTCATGCCTGAAATCCTAGCACTTAGTAGGCTGAGGTGAGTGGAGTGCTTGAGCTCACAGGTTTAAGATTAGCCTGAACAAGAGTGAGACACTGTCTTTAAAAAAATAACTGGGCATTGTGGCAGTGCTTGTAGTTGCAGCTACTTGGGAGGCTGAGGCAAGAGAATTGCTAAAACCCAAGAGTTTGAGATTGCTGTGCGCTGTGATGCCATAGCACTCTACTGAGGGTGACAAAGTAAGACTGTCTCAAAAAAAGAAAAAAAAAGCTTAGATATTCAACAGTTCTGAGAAATCAGTTTTAAAATTTATAAGATGAGTAACATTTACTCAGATGTATTGACCATTTATATGTAAGCAGATGCAAAATAAAAATTTAAAACATGAAACAGAAAACTTAAAAAAACCACTAGACAAAAAAGAACAGAAAATAAAAGTTTGTAAACACCTAATTCTGGATAAATGAATTATATCAAACCCATGACACTTAAACTAGAAAAAGTTAAGTTTCTAAAATTCCAAAATTAAAAGAGAAAAGAAAAACTATATATCAATACTCCTAGACGCTGCCAACAAACATGTTTGATTGGTTTATATTGAAGTTAAACTAAATATGAATACCTTTAGGAGGATGTATGTTTTCTAGTTCTCCAAACTACTTGTTACATGTGACCTGTTTTACTCTTCATATTTCTTGACTACTGAAGTATGTAATCAGTGCAGTAAACAAATCCCATGTGAATACAGATACAAATAGAATGATGAATATTTAATGGAAGATGAAAAGAAAGATTTTTGAAATCCTCTTTGGTAAGATTAGCAATCATACAGATAACAGTAGCCTGTAAATTAATCTACAGATTCTTTGTACCTAGCAAAATCTGGAGAATAATTTTTCAAGGTTTGAAACGTGTGAAGATACACATGCATTCATACACATGCACATAAAACATACAATAAAAATGACATTTCATGTGACTGGTTTGAAAATATCAGGAAAATTGATTCTGCTCTGTACAAAATTAATGCTCTCGTTCTACACATGAAAGCTATTTTCAAATGCTTAACCTAAATGTGGAACAAGCAGTTTTTAGAGGATGGTGTAACATATACTCCTGGAATGAAACAATTATTCCTACATGTGAAATATGCAAGCCCTCTTGCCCCCCCCAGAAGAGTTACAGGTTTGCCTGCATATGAATTTTAGAAAGCTTTTGTATGTGTGTGTTTATCCTATGAAATTCATATCCTTAACAGTGTCCTATAAATCACTTAAAAAATGATACTTCTCCTCCCACCATAAGCAGAAGATAGGAAGACTCAACCGTGATCCACAAATGAAATAAATACTGAATCTCGCTGAGATTAGGAGAAATAAAGACAATATCCGTTTTTCCACAGATGAGTAAAAATTTGTCCTACTCCTGGCTTCCTTCAAGATTTTCACTTTTCAGCAGTTTGAACATGATGTGTCTATGTGTGTGTACACTTTTAGTATTTACCTTTTTTGGCTTTTTTTTTTTTTGAGAGAGTTTCACTTTATTGCCCCTGGTAGAGTGCTACGGCATCATAGCTCACAGCAACCTCAAACTCTTGGGCTCAAGAGATTCTCTTGCCTCAGCCTCCCAAGTAGCTGGGACTACAGACACCTGCCACAATGCTCAGCTGTTTTTAGAGATGGAGGTCTCGCGGTAGCTCAGAGCTAGTCTCAAACTTGTGAGCTCAAGCCATTCATCTGCTTCAGCCTCCCAGAGTGCTGGGATTACAGGAGTGAGCCACCGCACCCAGCCTTAGCTTTCTTGGTTTTACAGATTTGTGTTAATGGGGTCATTAATTTTGGAAAATTATTAGCCATTATTTCTGCAAATATTTCTTCTGCCTTAGTTACTTTATGCCTTCTGGGATTCAAATTTTGTGTGTTGAACCAGTGGATATTTCCCCATAGCTCTTAGATTCTCTATTCTTTTTTGTCATCACTCCTCCCACCCCTGTGTTTCAGTTTGGATAGTTTTTATTTACCTGTTTTCATGTTTACTTGTTCTTTCTTTGGCTGTGTGAAGATATTGATGAACATATTGAAGACTTCATCTGCTAACTGTGTTTTATAGTATTTCCATTCAAGTTTTTTTTTTTTTGACAGAGCCTCACTCTGTTGCCCTGAGTAGAGTACTGTGGGATCCATAGCTCACAGACTCAAACTCTTGGGCTCAGGTGATTCTCTTGCCTCAGCCTTCCCAGTAGCTGGGACTACAGGTGTGCACAATGCCTGGCTAGTTTTTTCTATATTTAGAGATGGGGGTTTCATGCTTACTCAGGCTATTTTCAAACTCCTGAGCTCAAGGAATCCTCCCACTTCAGCCTCCCAGAGTTCTGGGACTACAGGTGTGAGACACTGCTTGGCCTCCATTTGATTTTTACAGTGTCATTCTGCTCAAATTATGTGTGGGAGGTTTTGCATGTGAAACCCGACGGGGTTTGAATGCTGGCTGGGAAAACAACACTGGAAATATGAGAGTTTAAAACAAAGTTTGAAAGTGCCTGGAGGCTCGGCGCCTGTGGCTAAGGTGCCAGGGTTGAATCCAGGCCGGGCCCACCAAACAACAATGACGGCTACAACCAAAAAATAGCTGGGCGTTGTGGTGGGTGCCTGTAGTCCCAGCTACTTGGGAGACTGAGGCAAGAGTCTCACTTGAGCCCAGTAGTTGGAGGTTGCTGTGATCTTTGATGCCAGAGTACTCTACCCAGGGAGACAGCTTGAGGCTCTGTCTCAAAAAAAAAAAAAAAAAGAAAGGAAGAAAGAAAGTGCCTGGAAAAGGCTTACCTTAACTCAAGCTGAGCAGTAAGACCCAGAAAATGTAGCCCCTCTCTGGCCTCTTCAGAAGGCTTTTATTGATTTTCATCAGAGGTGCATATGCAAAAGATAGGGTCAAAGGAATCCCAAATTCCCAGGAAAACTGAATAGAGAGCCTGAGTGAGTGCTAGGGGGTTGGTAACAGCCTATAATATATTTAAATAAAGGGGGATGAAGAAGTTAACTCTATTCACTCAGGGGAATTAAACCAGGTTTCCTAATCTATGTATTCAAAGAGTTTAATCCCTCCTATCTGTTGACTCTCCAACCGAATAGGCCTACTCCAGGCTGTCAGGGTGCCTCTGGGTTCTTTTCATCTTCCTTGTATTTGAAGAACCCCCTGGTGGGGGATTATGTATTCCTTGCATACCCCAGGATTGAGGCTGGGAACCTGGCAGACAAGTCAACCTATCAATTTCCCACATCTCCCTGTTATTATTATTATTATTATTATTTAAATTGCGTTATTTAGAGTGGGGAAAAGTATTAGACAAAGAGGGAGGAATGGGGGAACGGGAGGGTCATGTTGATTGGAGAAGTGAACAGCAACCAGGGCTTCAACACAGGTGATCTTCTGAAATAATCTATAAATAGCACCAATCCCTGCAATAAAATATAGCAGTAAGATTATGGGAAAAGTGGGAAAAAATCCAAAGTCATAAATTAAGTCTGGAAAACCGATTTTTTTTTTTTATTGAGTCAATCAGTTGCTTTGTTTAAAACTTGTAAAGTTTTGCCGGGCGCAGTGTATCACACCTGTAATCTCAGCACTGTGGGAAGCTGAGGAGGGAGAATTGCTGGAGCTCAGGAGTGAAAGACTAGCCTGAGTGAAAGTGAGACCCCCAACTCATGAAAAAAAATTGGAAAAACCCAGCCAGGTGCCATGGCAAGTGACTAATCCCCGGCTTCCGGCTTCCGGAGGCTGAGGCAGCGGGATGCCCACAAGCTCGAGTCTGAGGTTGCATTGAGCTACCAAGCCATTGCACTCTGCTCAGGGGCACACGGTGGGACTCTGTCTCAACAACAACAACAACAACAACAACAAAAAACTTGTAAAGTTTCTTTTTGAGATTCCAATTGTAATTGTTTTAATTGTTCAGTGAAAGTATTTGTTAATTGAGTTGAAACTTCAGCCAGGGTCTTCTGAAAAGCCCCCTTGGAAGTGTAATTTTACTGAATTCCAATTGGTAGAACTATTAAAAGGTACTGGAGTTAGACACCTTAATTTATAGGTTGCGTCACAAACAATTTTTTGTCATAAACAAATTTTTGTCTAGTCCACATAGCTTTCTGTCCTTCACCATCCACAAGACAGCTCCCTCTAGCACATTAAGGCGTTTTAAATTTCTGGATCTATGGCTGCAGGTGTTTGTTTCAACAGTGACATTTTATAAATAGGTATTTATATTTTAAGCAGTGTAAATGTTTGTGGGAGTTTCACCACAGTGGTGGCTGCAGGGGTCTAGAACTGTGGTAGTGATAATGGAAGAAATGAGAATTCCTAGAAACTGTTTCTAATTTTGTTTAGAGTGAACGTTAACTGCTCTAAAGTGAGAGAGGATACCCAAGAAGGGTGAGGTCTAGGAGAACAGGTCTTCTCAAAGAGATCACAAAGCTACACCTGCAAGGTCCTCACCATGGTGACTCAGCTCTTGGGAATTTGTAACTTGGAAATTTCCAAGTTCTGTGAAATCCTGTAGTTCTGTAGGGGCTGGAATAGCATCTCCCACTTGATTCAAACTGGCCAATAAGAGGGGTACCTGTGGGATGGAACTTTTTGACTGTCAATAAAAAGGGAAAGACCAGGCCAGTCCGGGAGTGTTGCCATTTGGAAATATATGCTGTAAGCTCCTGGCTGGTAAATAAAACCCTTTCTACCATTTATCTTATAAACGTGGTGTTTGGGTGCTCTTTCTCTCTGTTGGGCCTTGTCTTTTTGCAACATGTCTTCCTGCAACAAAAGCACTGTCTTGTTTCCAAGGTCTAATTAAATTAACTGGGAGCCAAGCTTTAGCATGTTGTCTTAGGACACAGACATGAGTGATATTTAAAGTAGTTATATTTTGGTAAGTAAAACAGGATGTAAACCAGGTTTTATTAACCAATAATTTGAAAGTAAATTGTTTTAACTGGAGACCAAGAAAATTGTATCTGTTTTATGTTATCTTAAGTACAAGACAAACCAAACAACTTCAGAGAGGATACCTGAAGAAGGGTGAGGTCTAGGAGAACAGGTCTTCTCAAGGAGACCACAAGGACATACCTGCAGGGTCCTCTCCATGGTGACTCAGCTCTTGGGAATTTGTAAACTTAACTTCCTGGAACTTGGAAATTTCCACTTCCAATGTGAAATACTGTAGTACTGTGGGGGCTGGAATAAGCATCTCCCCCTTAATTCAAACTGGCCAATGAGAAAGGTACCTATGGGTTGGAACTTTTTGACTTTTGAAAAAAAGGGAAAGACCAAGCCAGTAAGGGAGTGTATCCATTTGGAATTCTTCTATGCCGTAAGCTCCTGGCTGGTGAATAAAGCCTTTCCTCTTATAAACATGGTGTTTGGGTATTCCTTCTCTCAATTGGGCCTCATCTTCCTGCAACATTTTAAGGTTTGGAAGTACATATCAGAACCTGATCAATGGCATCAGAGGTTTCCCATAAGAGTGTAGAATTATGTACATAATGGCCATGTCTAATGATTCTTGGATGGAATGATAAAGCAAGCCTCTAAATTTCTCTCTTTAGGGGGTTATAAAAAGGTTGGGTTGGGGGGCAGCACCTGTAGCTCAGCAGAAAGAGCTCCAGCCCCATATATTAGCCAGTTCAAAAACAGCCCCGGCCAAACTGCAACAAAAAAATAGCCGGGCATTGTGGCAGGTGCCTGAAGTCCCAGCTACTTGGGAGGCTAAGGCAAGGGACTCACCTAAGCCCAGGAGTTGAAGGTTGCTGTGAGCTGTGTGATGCCACAGCACTCTACCATGGGTGATAAAGTGAAACTTTGTGTGCACTGAAAAAAAAAACGAAAAAGGTTGGGTTGAGTGGGGAATTTGGAGGAATGGGCCTGGAAATTTGGGATTCCAACCTTTTGGTGCTCCAGAATAGTTCTAAGGGAGAATATAGCTCCAGTTTTTTCCTGAGTGCAGGATGTTACGATCTTGAGATGCTCGATGCTCGGTTTTCTAGAGACCAATTATTGGGCAATAATAAACGGGTAAAATTTGGAGAGGAACAATAATTCCAAGAAGTTTTGAGGTAAGAAAAGTAAAAGCAGTTCAAGAGAGTCTGTCCTGGTCACCCTGTGTAGGCCTCAGCCAAGCCACAGGCGTTTCTGTTGTCTGCGTGTTTCTCCCCTGACATACTCAGGGCCTAGATTGTAATCTATAATGTTATGTCTCATTCTTTATTTTATGACCCCCTCACACTGTCTTATGACCCTCACGTGCACTCCCACCCTGAATGGTGGATAAAAGAGAGGCAAGAGATTGAGTCAGGGGGCTTGGTTTTGGGAAAGACGCTGGTGTTCCAAGTACCCCCAGCTGAATAAACCCACTTCCTCTAATCAACTGGTGCCTGGAGTCTTCTATCTGCGTCGGTTTCTTGCTACATTTCTTGGTTCCCTGACTGGGAAGCGATGTTTGGTGGAAAAACTGTGCAGCCAGATTCTTTGGGTCAGGTTCTGCCCACACCGCAGATCACCCCCGTGGGGAACAGCTGCTGGTCTGGCCATGCGGTCCTCAGAGCGCTTCTGGGACAAATTCTCCCAGAGGAACGTCTGGTTGAGACTCAGCTGGCGAGGTCCCTGGGGTGGGTCATTGCGGAGGCTGAGCACCAGAGAGGAACCAGTTACAGGTGCCACCAGGACATCCAGAGTAAGGTAGGATCCTTTGGAAGCCCACTACAATTTTAGTGGAAGAGGAGCTTGATCACCTCCTAGGGCGTTAGATTGCCAGCAGGTACACAGGGAGACGTCTAAGGCAAGGTAGAATCCATATGGGGCTCACTACATTTTAGTGGAAGAGGAGCCTGAACACCTCCTGGGTGTTAGATCACCAGCAGATCTGTTGACAGGTGTGTGAGACCAGATCTGCTAGATTGCCAGCCGATCTGTGAAAGGTGTGTGAAAGTGTGTGGATATGGTGTGACTGAGAGAACTTTGAGGGTGGAGTTGGATCTCCCCTCACAGGGCCTAGGGGAGTGCTGGTTTGCCTCCTATGGCTAAGGGCAGCTAGAGTGGGAAATTGAGGCTGCCCAGTTTAAGAAATGCGTTGGAATTGTGTGCATAGATGGGTAACAATAGGTGGGGTTTCACCCCCCCACCCCATTCACAGGGTGAAACGAATGTGTGAATGTGCCCTTCTGCCCTGCTCCAACTTTGCCCCCTGGCTATTCTGAGGGAAACAGGAAGTTCCAGGTTTTCTGCTGTCTTTGGTGACTGTCATGTGACCATGTCATCTTGGGGAAAAATGGAAAGACATGCCCGAAAAATACCCCCAAATGGCCGCAGCAGACAAGTCTGAAACACACTCCAATGTAAAAGGCAAGAGGTGAGATTTATTCAGGCCCTGGGAAGCCCGGACTCTCCTGGCATGCAAGCCAAGGACGAGTCTTAGTCAGGCCCAGGCCAAGCCTGAGCCTGGACTCTCCTGGCATACACATTGAGGAAGAGTGTCAAACCCAGGGTGGAGGAAGTTTTTATGGGGTACAGAAAGCAAGAAGGGAAGGGTTGGATACAGGTACACTTTTCATTGGTGGTTAGTGATTTCACCAGTAAAGGAAGATTTGGATTGGTACAGGGGATTTCTTAACTGGGCCTAGAGGTAGTGTAGCCTAATTAGGTAGTTGAAGGAGAATACCTGAATTTCAGTAGAAACCTATTACCTATTATGGGAGCTGTTCAAGGGACTGAAACTCATTACCTATTATGGCAGTTGTTCAAGGGAACTGATACTTATTTCCTATCATGGTGGTATGGCAGCTATCTGCCTAAGGTGTCTCAATCAGCGGCTTAATGGCTGTGCACGCAGGTGTGGGGGAAGGCAGTAGGGAGTGACCCTGCGGTTTAACAGAGCTTATGCAGTAAATGACAAAATGGCACTGGTCTGGCCCTTTCATCCCCCCCTTTCTCTTGTAACTGATGCTCAATCTTGAGCTTCATCTTTTATGCAAGGGGACATATTGAACAATGACTTTTACATTAGTATCCTAAATATTACACAAACTAAAGTTCACTTAGCT
>CAUYQV010127137.1:0-15470 GCA_963574575.1 Galagoides demidoff
GCATCACAGCTCATAGCAACCTCCAACTCCTGGGCTCAAGCGAGTCTCCTGCCTCAGCCTCCCAAGTAGCTGGGACCACAGGCGCCCGCCACAACGCCCGGCCATTTTTTGGTTTCAGCCATCATTGTTGTTTTGGCGGGCCGGGCTGGGGATTCGAACCTACCACCTTAGGTGTACGTGGCTGACGCCTTAGCCAGTTGAGCCACAGGCGCCGAGCCTGACCACACTTTCAATAAAGTTACCTGCAATCCCAGTCATAGGGAATTCTTTGGACCTGACAGGCACTAGACCTGGGGGAGGGAGCTGCCCTGCGTCCATGTGACGACCTTGTTCCAGAGAAGGAATTCATGCTGGTGCCCCTCACACCTTAAGACTTAAGCTGCTAAAGCACAGCAGCATTTTGAGAGACTCCACTCCAATGGAATTCATCCTTCCTTGGAGCCCAGCATCCTCTGTATCTCCACATCTCTCAGTGATATTACTCCACATGTACTGATATTACTCCACATGTACCGAGAGGGTTTCAGTGTTGCAGTGCCAGCTGGACAAAGAGGTGTGGCCAGGTATCAAAACTGTAGCCCATGCAGTGTCCTACAGGACAGGAAATAGGCAGTCAGCATACCAGTAAGGCTCCCTGGACAAAGGGATGCAATGATGGTACTACTCAGAGCCTGGAAGACTCCTTTCCATTGTGTACTTGTGCATGATTTTAGGGGTCCTACCGACAGGCACACCCACATGTAGAGTCCACAAGCCTAAGGGCCAGCTGACCTCATCTCTTGCCCAGGCTGCTGCCTAAGCATATCATACAGGGACCTGAGGAGTTGCTTGCTCTGCCCACCAGTAAATATATGTACCTTATATAGGCTAGGGCCTAGCATACCCAGACTCATACCACTGCCGCTGTTACTGGACCCAAGTATACTACCTGAGAGCCCTATGACTTTCATATCCCCCACATATCCTGCCACTTCCAGCACCCACACTTACCACCCTGGGGCCTATCACTACTGGCACCAGAAGGGCTAAGTGGGAACCCACATACTGGGCCAAACTAATCTCCTTATCTCCAGGAAAACCTTGTCGCAGTCTTCACTAACAATTTCAGCCTGAGCCACTGAGGAGGTCACAGATAACCGCTGACATTCGTTACAGTTGAACAAATCATACAGAAAATATACTACTGCACCTGTGCATATTCAAAGCCAAAGCGCCCTACCAAACCAACACTATAAATATGACTACAGGAACAAGTGTTTTCTTATAAAAGCCAATACATAAAATTGAAAGAGTAACTGTTACTCTAGATGCATAGTTATCAGTGCAGAATATTTTTTAACAAGGAAGAAAACATGATACCTCCAAAGAAACACAATAATTCTCCAGTAAAAATACATAAAAAATTTAAATCTATGAAATGCTTGAAAAGCAATTCAAAATAATAACTGAAACAAAGTCACTGAGACACAAGAAAACACAGACAATGCTAAGAAATCAGAAAAAAGTCATGTTCTGAATGACAGTGACAACAAAGAGATAGAAAACATAAAAAGAGAAATCCTAATATGCAAGAATTCAATGAATTAAATAAAAATACAATTAAGAGCTCCAGCCATACACTATGTCAACCAGAGGAAAGAATTCCTTAACTTAAAGATTGGTCTCCCCTCCCGTCCTCCTCACCCTCCATATTCTTAGGCTATAATTAGTTATAGCTTTCATATGAAAGCTATAAATTAGTTTCATAATAGGGCTGTGTACATTGGATACTTTTTCTTCCATTCTTGTGATACTTTGCTAAGAAGAACATTTTCCAGCTCCATCCATGTGAACATGAAGGACGTAATGGAGGGAGGGTGATTGGAGGGATCATTTCTATGGTTTATCTTAGAAGGGTACAAGTGAATCTTTCTAAGAGTAGAATATAAACATCTTAACACAATAACTAAGAAAATGACACAAAGGCTATGTTAACCAGTTTGATGAACATTTTTCAAATTGTATATGAAAACACCACACTGTACCCCATGTTTGCATTAATGCATACAGCTATCATTTAATTAAAAATAAATAAATAAAGATAGGTCTTCTTAAACACCCAGACAAAAAAACAAAAAAAGGGAGAAATAAAGTAAAAATGAAAAAAAGCCTACGTGACATATAGGCTACCATCAAGTAAATAAACATTTGAGTTTGGGGAGTCTCATAAGGAGAAGAAATGGGAAAAATATACATTGTAGAAATCCCATTTAATAAAATAATGGCTGAAAACTTCCAGTGTCTCATAAGAAACTGACATCCATGTACAGGAAGTTTAAAGTACCCAAGTAGACTCAATGTGAAAAGGTCTCCAGTGCATATTATAGTCAAATTGTGAAAAGTCAAAGACAAAAAATTCTAGCAAGAGAATGACATCAAGTCACATCAATCCCCATGAGATGATGGTACATCTCAGGCTAGTAAGATTTATGGCAAGGTCTGTGTGTTTAATATATTTTGGACACATAATCAACAGGAATTGCTTATTTATTGCATGAGGCAAATGAAGAAAATGGGTTTTAAGAAACTGCCTTAGTCTTTTGATGAATATATGCTTTGGGATAAGGATGAAAAGCTGAAGGGAAATTCTTAAAATTGATATTTTTTAAGCTAAGTTAATAGCTGCTACTTCTATCTTAAATTTGTGCTGGTGTATTATATTGATGCCATTAACATTGAGGCCTCACATAAATGAAATGTGCCCAATAGGCATTTTCTTTAAAACAAATGGAATGTAAATGTCCTTTATCTCCTCTTGTCTTCTTTCCAATGGAAAAGTTTTAGTCATTGGTAGAAAAAAAAAAGAAAAAGAAATCCCACAATTTAATTCCTACCATTAGTGAGATAAATTCATAACTCTTTTAAACAATTTGATACTTAAAATGTGGCTAATCTACAGATTTAAAAGTTCTGGCAAATATTTGCTAAATAGGAGCAGAACACACACTGGTCTTTTATATTAGTTTTTTTCAGCTCCTTAGAAAAGTCTACCTGAGAAAGAGGACAAACACTCTTTAAACATAATCATGTGAAAAGGGATAAGAATATATTTATTAAAAAACTAATCAAATTAAAAATAATGCTTATTTAAATTGATATTCTATAAACTAAATATATTTTTATAGTCATATAGTTATTCAGATTAACAAAATGGTTTGCACTGTAGTTATTATCATCATCTCAATAATATCAATATTGGTATTCATCCTACAAGCAACATGTGCTCTGAAGTAGTCTATCTGTAGAACTTTTATGATAAGTAAAATATAGTTATCCTTTGCAATTTATAAAGGACTAGTTCTAGGACTTCCTTCTGATACCAAAATTCAGTGATACTCAGGTTCCCTATGTAAAATGGTGTGGCATTTGCATTTAACCTATAAACATTCTCCTGTATATTTCAGATTATGTTTAATTACTTATAACTAACAATTTATAAATGCGGTATAAATAATTGTTATTCTGTATTCTTTAGTGAATAATGGCAAGGAAAAATTCGGTACATGTTAAGAAAATATTTTAATATTCTCTTCAAAATATTTTAATCTCTTCATTGAAAACACAGATGAAGACCCAAGAATACACTATATTTATTCATTAAATTTCTCATGCTTGCCCATTTTTGTAAAAAAGTCACATAAGTAACATCAAAATAATAATCTTTAGTAGTTTAGCTTCCTGGAGAAGCTTAATCAAACAAACTTGTGACTTTCATTTGTGCCAGAGGAGGTGCTGTGTTCCAACATCAAACTCCCACGTGAATAAGCAGGTGAAATTCTCTTTTAAGTTCTCAAAAACTGGGCAAGCCACTCAATACAGCTGGCAAGGCCACAACACATCGTTTTCCATGTAGGGTCTACTTTCCCCTCTTTTGTTGTTTGTGCTTTGATGAAAAAGGGAGGTACTTTTTTTGAGTTAAAATTTCTCTTTTATGTTTTTATACCTCTAACCTAGAAAAGAATAAGCACTAAATGTTCGTCTGTATCTGCTCAACATCTAGGTCTCCTTTTCCCTTCCCACATTTCCGTTTGGAATGATGTGGTCCAGATTTAGAAAATACTACTAGGAATTTATTCTCTCTTGTTCTCTCACTTTCCCTCTGTCTTCCCTACAGAGTTCATATTCAATTTGAAAAAGCCGCAAAACTAGAATTAGTCTTCTCACGCAGCTGCTCCACCATCGCAGAGCAGTCCCTGTGTTTCTCTCTGTGTGGGAGGATCAGGGCTCTTCCCTCCATTGTCTATCACAATGGCCAGTTCTGAAGAAGCAGCAAACGGTCTGCTTTTGACTAAAACAAGATATTGCCCTGTGCAAATCTAAGATTTTCCACATATAAAAATGTAAAACTAATTTTGCTGTCTTTAGAATAGGCAATTTAAGATTTAAAGGAAGATATAGCTTCATTATGATTTTAAATTTTTAAAACTATTTGACATGTGTGACTGATTTATTTTCTACATCACAGCAACTCCTCACCTTCATCAATGATACCAAAATCACCACAGCTTTGTCTGGCATGTACATATACATATGTAAATATACATATATGTATGTGTGTATGTGTGTATATATATATGTAAGACATTAATTTATTCACTGGACAGCTACTTACCACTAAACTCTATTCAAGGTATCAGAATTGCAAAGAAAAAAATAAGATAAAGCTCTATTTTAAAGGATCTTGCATTCTGATAAAGCTTAAGATTAACCAAGTTAAAGGAGCAACTAGTGTCATTTCAGTGGTAACCTCTACAAAGAAAAGAAATAGTATTCATTAGAAAATGGAATAAAAAAGACTTAGAAGGTGGGGACTATCAGGTAGAGTCTCTAGGAAAATTCCTTCTGTGAAGGTGATAGTTTAGCTAAACACCAAAGGAGAAGTGTTGAAAGTTTAATTTGGAGGAAAGTGTTTAGAAAAAACAACAACAACAAAACAAACAAACAAATAAAAAACAACGAAGTACAAGTTACTTCATATATAAAGGAGCTTGTCAGGTTCAATGGAAGGGAGGACTACTGTGGTTAAAGCTTAATGACAACAAAATAGTATGAAATAAGCTTAGAAGAAGCAAGGGTCAGATACTATAGGCCTTTGCAAGGGCCCATGGGGGTGTCTTTGTTATAATGGGGAATACTAGGGTAGTTATTAAGTTTGTGGAGGGAGCCCTGAAAATAATAACCAAATGTTGTTAGAAACAATGGAAAAAATAGAGTAAATATTCTTTCAATCTAAAATATAGATTGTATAATCTAGCACTCAGGAAAAGTAATTTTTTTAAATACATTAAAAAATGGGCAGTGCCTGTGGCTCAAAGGAGTAGGGCACCAGCCCCATATGCCGGAGTTGGTGGCTTCAAAACCACTCCTAGGCAAAAACTGTAAAAAAACAAACAAACAAAAAAAAAAAAAAGTAAAAAATAAAATACATAAGAAGAAAATTTTGGAAACCTCACTTTATTTTGTAGTTAGATACACATACAGCAAATATGTATATATATTATACATTACATACACTTATATGTATATGAGGTAAAATTTTTTTGCATTTAGGGGTAGCTTTAGAAGCCATTTCCTATCACAATGTATAGGATAACTGTGATTTGTGCCTATGTTAAGACTTTAGGATTCATTAAAGCAGAATTTGAGTGAGCAGCTTGCATAGATTTATAACACTTATGAAACAAATGAGGTCAAATTAAAGTTTTTTCTGTAAACATTTTTTAAGCAAGGATAATGATACTGGTAAAGTAGAATTAAACTGACTATAAATATGTGTGTACATTAAAAAGACATTATAGGGCAGTGCCTGCGGCTCAGTGAGTAGGGTGCCGGTTCTATATACCAAGGGTGATGGGTTCAAACCCGGCCTCAGCCAAAATGCAACAAAAAAAGAAAAGAAATAGACATTGAAAGGGCATTTTTTCATACCACAACAAACTTGACTTAGTTATGTTTCTGTGAATACTTAAAAGTAAAATATCTGAATTTTTGGATGATTAATAAACACTAAATAAAAGGCAGACATACTTTGGGAAAAATGTTAAAGAGTAAAAATACTCGGCGGCACCTGTGCCTCAAAGGAATAGGGCGTGGGCCCCAAATGCCAGAGGTGGCAGGTTCAAACCCAGCCGCAGCCAAAGACTGCAAAAAAAAAAAAAGAGTAAAAATACTCAGTTCAAAAAAGAGAACATTAGTATCTTCCATAATGAAAACTGGGAAAAGTTACTTGCTTATAGGTCAAGTAAAACAACAAGATATTCACTAGCACCCATAGAATAGACTAGATGTTATTAAACGGTTCAGACGAACAATGAATATGTCTATTCAGAAATTATTTCAGTGAGGGTTTGGCTGGAATGGAAATTAATGAAGAAAGGCTTTGTGAAATGGGTGTCCATTGAGTTGTTTATCAAGACCAGATAAGATGTAGACATTCAAAGATGTAGGAAATGACATCTCTTCATAGGGTATTGCACGAACAAAATCATAGAAATGGAAAATGTGAGAGAATGTGTTGAAAAAATCAAGTAATTCAGTTCAGTTCTTGCTACTCCTTTCTCCCCTCTTTCATTCCTTTTTCTTTTCCTTCCTGATCTAATATTATCCTATATATCTGATTCTTTAAAAGAGCATCATAATATTCCATTATAAGTGAAGTGCTTAGTGATTTGTTTTCATTAGAGTTCTTTCTTAATTGTGATACACACACAAACATTTCCTTATAATTGCTTATGAGTGCACTTGCTGGGGTAAACAAATAAATCCATTGGTTTATTTTATTCTTTCCAGTATTGAACAGCGGCTCAAGTCAAATTAAGGATGATCTATATTTCCAGGCACCCATAATCTGAAATTAAATCTGAATTAATCAGGCGTTCATTATATCAGGGGAATCTAAGGCACAAGGGTTATATTTATGCTAATTTTTGTTCATATGGCTGGAAGGCAGGAGGGTATAGTGGGACATAAAGCAGCCTTAGGGTGCTAAGAATAGAATTCATTTGTTAGCTACACCAAAGGAATATTTCATATTCTATAATACTAAAAATTCCTTCTATCATGTAACAATGTATTGTGAACATCTCTGCAGGTCAGCAGCTGGGTTCAACTTGCTCATTTCAAGTGCTGCTTTGGCCATTTTTGAGTATTTGGTACCAGTGTGTTGAAAACAGTATTTGTCTACTCATGAACACTGAAGTTGATTTTAGTATTTTATTCTACTAAATGCAATGATGTCATGAGTTTCTGTTGATGTGCTTCTTTGAACACATATCTGAACATATGTGTATGTACATTTAAAGTTTTATTGTTATTAATAAATCATTCTGAAATAAGTCATAGCATTATTCCATCAAGAATGCATAAAAATTTCTCCTATTTTCTTAAGCATACTATTTTTATATCTTATTAGTGTTCCAAAATCACATTTGAAGTCAAAACACCCAAAAAGTTGTGCAATATTAATTTTTCTTCCATTTCCATTGCTTTTTTATTATCTCTCAAGCACCTACTTTATAGCCTGTATTGAGCAGTGGTAGCTCAGTTAAGACCATGTGTATTGTAATCAGTATGGACACTAAGAGCGAGAAGAGGAATATATATACTTCTTGGTGTGGATGTATATATTTTATAAATTTATAGCAGTGAGTTGTTTGTATTAGAAATTATGTTAAGTTACAGTAATTTATAAACATTATGCCACTATATTTGGAAATTGAAGACATCTAATTGAGTGTTCATTGCTATATTGACTCTTTTGTTCTAAATAAATTTCTCTTATATATTTAATACCTCCTACATATATTCATATTACAATCAATAAAATCTTTCAAAGAGCATAATTACTCTAAATACACACTTTCTTCATAAAATACATATTAGAAAACAAATATGATTCTCTTGGTTTCTAGGAAATTGATGACACATGCTATAGTTTATTTGTTCTTCATCATAATATATAAAGAAGTTAAAAGTAGTATTTCCAATTTTTTAAATGAAAAAGAAATTAAAAATTACTTTGTGAAAGAAATAAACCCACATTATTATTCAATACAGATGTCCTAGTAGTAATGACTAGATGACCACCCACCCATTCACTTAAGTCAGAAACATGAACTTTACTCATCCTATCTTTTTCTTTTACTCAGGTCAATAATGAACCAGGACAGACAATAGCCGTTGTCATTCTGATCAATCTGACATTCACTCTGATTGATTGGTACTTATGTTGCATTGGGTTTTAAATATTGCGAATATTATACGTGCTTACATCTTACTCTATATCCAATCAATCTTTCAGAACTATAATTTCTACCTCATAAACCTCCCTGCAATCTGTCTATTTCTCTCCATCTTCACATAAATATTCACATAGATATTCTAAAACAGAATGATATTCTCTCTCTTTCTGAATACTAAAATAAATTCCAAACTCTTAAATCAAGGCTGCTGTAAAAATTCCAAAATGACTTCAAGGGTTCTTAAGGTGAAATTTAAGCTCATTTATATGATATGAGTACCTTTTTCTGATATGGCATAGTGGAGCCAACATATCCAGGTTGAATTTTTGGCTCCAATACTTCTAATTAGTTTGATTTGGGACAAAGGAATTAATGGCTCTTTTCATTCTGTTTCCATCCATGAAATGTCATTACCAAGACATTATTTTTAGAGAAGCCTTTCTGCATAACCACCACTACATTGTCAATTATCATCAAATACAACTTTCATATTGCAAATATGTCCCTGTCCAATTGCAGCTTCAGCAGATGCTATGAAAGACTGAAATATAGACATCAACAAGAACATACAACCAAATAATCTCCTTCTGCTTTTTCAACTTATTGAGATATACTTGACAATTAAAATTGTATGTATTTAATATATTAACTTGCTGATGTGATATACATATACATTTTATAATATATTTGTGTGAAACCGTTAGAATTCTTTATTAAGAAAGAGCGGAAATTAAGGTTGATAATTCAGTTTTATTTGTACCTCTGACACTCTCCTAACTGTTCATACCTGATTTTCAGCAATAGGAGATGAAGGTATTGTTACAATGTAGCTATCAAAGCATGCTGTAGGTGACAGTTGGCTAACTTGAACTTGTTATTCTTTTTTTTTTTTTCAGATCTACATAATTTTTACCTTTGCCCAAATATAGGGTGACCAGATTTTAACATCTGTAAGGTGGGACAACATGGCCAGGGGCGGGGTGGAGAGAGGGCTCAGGGCAGGGGATGGGGCAGGCAGGGCCTGACAACAATGCAAACTTTGATAAGCAGTTCTCGATAATCACTTCTCAGCAATTATTTATTACAGTTTAGCATTATACAATTAACAAAAATAATATAAAACTCATATTTTGGTGAAATAGCCATATGGCAGCCGAAAACCATATATTGCCTTTTTGTTCTCCAGCCTGTTCGTGCATTCTTTCCAAAAATCGGGACTTTTTTAAAGCGCCCCGGGACACGGGACAAATTGTTGGGAAGCAGGACTGTCCCACCAAAATCGGGACATCTGGTCACCCTACCCAAATAGTGTCCGCATAATTAGTTGAGCTTTTGCATAAGCCAATTATCTCCTTTCCTACTATGGTTCATTCTTCCCTGCCATGGTAATGCTCCAGCATGCTGAGAGTTCTCACAGTTCCAATGATAATCAGCCCTTGACTTCATCTAATGAATGAAAGATAACAGTTTCAGAGTGCCATTCTAAGTGTCTTTTCTTCTAAGACACTGTTACTCTCTGTACCCATTGTTGAATTTTGCATTGCTCAGTGCCTACACTAAGGATATGAGAGTTAATTATTTAATAGGGAATAACCCGACCAGCGAGTATGGGAATAGGAAAAGCAACTCAGGGAATGATAAAAAGCCACTAGGGCTAAATGAATGACATAACTGATGCAGGTAACGAAGGTTTAACTAAACTTGAGCTTTGTAAATAATACAGAACGACCTCAAAAGCAGTTCATCTACAGGTTGAGGAACAGGGCCTTTACTCACCATCATCATCTTTACTCATTTGGTGGTGGAATCCGAGGTCTAAAAACTCAATACCGCTGAAATGTGTGAGTGTGCAGACCACTGGAATTTTTTTTTTTTTTTTGCAGTTTTTGGCCAGGGCTGGGTTTGAACCCACCACCTCTGGCATATGGAGCCAACGCCCTACCCTTGTGAGCCACCGGTGCTGCCTGGACCACTGGAGTTTTTAAGGCAGATACGGGGAAGTAAACAGATCTCATGAGTGAGGTGAGACATTGTAAGAGCGCATGGAAATTTTTCTGTCACTAAAAGAGTTTAATTAGATGAGAATAAAACTTAAATTATTGAATTTTTTTGTTGATAAGCACTATTTCTTTATAAATATAGAAACAAAAACACCTAATTAGGATGGATTGAAGAGAGAAAAGGCGATAACAACAGGAGAGGACATAAATATGACCTTTTCAAGAAGTTTGGTACAGCAAAGTAGCAAAACAGAGTGATAGGTAGAGAGTGGACAAATAAGTCAACAAATGTTAGGCTTTCTTTCTCTTTGATTTTTTTTTTATTATTTTGTTTAAGACAAGACATACTATATATGTTTTGTATGAACCAAATAATCCATTAACAGGGTGATACTCCATGGGATCATTTTAGTAGAGGTGCGTTGAAAGTGACATCTGGGGAAGGAATTATTCCTGCTTTCTCCTCTCCCTGGCACATGGGAGAGTTGTACAGGCATCCTCTGAATTACAAACATCCTGTACTTACAAATGAGGCTATTATAGCTAATACATAAAAGTGCCTGTTTCAACTTACATACAAATTTATCTTAAGAACAAACCTATAGAACTTATCTTGTTCATAACCTGGGAACTACCTATACTCCACTATCCTCTCAAAGTTATGTGTGGTGATGTGACCTGCTTTGGCCAATGATGTGTGATGGAAAGTCATGTGTGTTTCCTGGGGACAGAAGCACAAGGCAATAGTGCATGTTTGTCTAACACATTTGGGATACTGAATACTCTTTCAGCCTGGATTGTATAAGAGCAATGATAGCATGGAAGCAGAAGGGCCAGCAGTTCTTTGATGGACTTATAGAAAGAATGAGAAATAAATATCATTATTTTCAAGCACTGAGAATTTTTTTAACAGTTCTACATATGACTGAGCTAGGAACATCTCTCTGATGAAGACAAAAGAGCATCATTTATTTTGAATATGGATGCTGGTATGTTGATTGTTTTGCGGTGGAAGGATAGATGATTAGAGATTACTGAATTTACATTATTGAGTTTACATTTTCTTAATTAATTATTAAGCAAAAACATAAGGTATCAGTAAGGGGAGTTTAAGATGTGTTTGAGTATTGAAGATAAGAAAGATATGTAAAACAGTCATTTGGGACAGTGGGAAAAGGAATAATATGCCAGTAATTACAGAAGTCTTGTCAGGACAATGGAGTAACCATTTGAAATATCCATTTACTAATTTAAAATGAGATCTATCTATCTATGAGATTATCATATCCAGAAATAAGCTAGAACTTCTACACTCATATCAAAAATGTTCTGAGCCTTGTATAAATGAAATAAATAGATACATGTGAGAGTGAGATAAAGGGGGAGTACATAATAAAACTTAAACATGTATCCTGTTGTACATGTACAAACCATCTTTGGGTTGTATAATTAGGGGTAACATCACTTTCTTCTTTATACATTTTGATTCCCTCAATATATGAAAAAGGAATAGTATATTATAAAAATTAGGAAGGCAAAGAAATTTCTCATTATGTTGTGCACTTTTTTGGAGCAGGTTTAGTATCATACCCATTTCTTTTCCTAACATGTTAATTGTGTTGCCAAAATAATTCAAATTTCAACTGTGTTAGAATGAACTTGAGTTGACTGTATTAAAAATGATCAGCCATTTTTTAACCCTGATTTAAATACTTCATTATGCTCTCTTTTCTGGCAGTTATTGGCCTAAAATATGGGGTAATGATAACTCTATTCCCAAACCACAGGGTGTATACACATTTTTTAACTAGAAGATTTGTATTTTCCAAGACCTGTGAAAGTTATTTTATGAAATAATTTTGCAATGTATTATATTTGCACACAGAAGATATTAAGATTTTTCTATTTGTGGATTATTTTATCCCCACTATATTTCTTTTTGCAAAAGAATTTTTTTATTTTAACATAAAAGTTATATCATATATATGAATCAATCAATTAGTTTAATAATTAGAATCTTTGACATAGTTATTATTTTAGAGATTTTTTTTTCAATAACTAAGCTTGAAGTAATATGGAATAGCTGGGAGTATTTTGGATCACAGATAGAAAATGCTAAATCATAAGTTATTTTATAGGAGACAGCATTACATTATATATATGTATATGGATTTTTTTGGTACTCTTACATTACTTGGATCTAAAATAAGGTTATCAGACTGAAAATTTTTTAATAATATTTTTATGTTAAAATTTTATCTCGTTGACTTATTACAATGCAAAGACTTCTATTAGGAAGTTTGTCAGAATAGAGTGGACGTGTGGGCAGGAGTAGGGAAATCTATGAGAACATGATCTATTTCTTTTTTTTTTTTCTTTTTTTTCATTGTTTTTTTTTTATTTCTAATAGCATAACTGTATACATTAATGCAATCATGGGGTACAGTGTGCTCTTTTCATATACATTTTGAAATACTCTCATCAAACTGGTTAACATAACCTTCATGTCATTTTCTTAGTTATTGAGTTAAGACATTCATACTCTGCTTTTAGAAAGATTCACTTGTACCCTAGTAAGATAAACCATAGAGGTGACCCCAGCCCAATTCATAATTGCTAGGTCATGAAAGAAACCTAAATGCCCATTAACCCACGAATGGATCAATAAATTGTGGTATATATACACCATGGAATACTATGCAGCCCTAAAGAAAGATGGAGACTTTACCTCTTTCATGTTTATATGGATAGAGCTTGAAAATGTTCTTTTTAGCAAAGTATCTCAAGAATGGAAGAAAAAGTATCCAATGTACGCAGCCTTATTTTGAAACTAATTCATAGCTTTTATAAGAATGTGATAACCTAATTATAGCCTTAGACTATGGGAACGGGATAGAAGAGGGGAGACAAGGGGGGTTGATGGGGGGAGGGAGGGTGATTGGTGGGGGCACATCAGTTTCATTCTTGTCACTACTATATGCCTTCTAACTATCTACTAAAACTAATAAACTTTTGAGATTTTCTTCATTTTAGAAATGACTTAGAAATGTTAAATAATTTACCTAGAGTTATACAGCTATAAATAAATAGTGGAGACAAGACATAGCTTCTAAGTTCAGATATCATTCTTTACTTTCACAGTGCAATATCTGTTCTTTTGGAAATGAAACCTTCAACTCCGCTACATAGTATCACCACTAAAAGCAAGTGTGCCACACTTTACATAATTGAGGAGAGAAAATAAATCTTATGTTTCTTTCCATGTTATAAAGACAAAATAAGGATTGATTTATTTTTCTTATATTTTCAGGTGATTTATTTTCCATTGATTTATCCATAAATACAAGTGGATAAATAATTATCGACTAGGTAAGAAATTTTACTGAAAATAATTGAAAGTAATAAGCACAGAGTAGATCAAAATATGGAGAATACTATGACCAAAGGAGTAAATGATTTATAACAATGTTAATTGATTTTTATTGATCATTTGTTACCAATTACTTTATTTATACAATATTTTTAATATTTTAATTAACATAATAATAAATCTCATTCCTTTCTTACACATCAGTAAATCTGGCTATCAAAAAGTTCAGCTTGTAAAAGCTTGAAAAGGAAGTTGTGGGGTTAATCTCCAAACTTTCTATTTTAATCTGTCCACTGTTCTCCATATTAAGGCAAATGAAAGGTTTTAAATGATAAATGGGGAAAGTATCTTAGAAATAGTTGGTTTGGGGAATAGACTATTGATGGAAAATGATATATCATACAAATATCAGTGAAAACAGGTATAGAGTATATCATATAAATGAGAAGAAAGGAAGGTGGGAAAGGAAGAAAGAAAAAGAAAAAAGGAAGAAAGACAAAAGGGCTGAAGAAAAACACAGGAAGGAAGGGAGGTTGAAATAGAAATATGAATAATAAACATTTAAGGGTCAGCACTAATAACTGAGTTGTTAGGACTCCAGGCACATACACTGGGGCTGGTTGGTTCGGACCTGGCCCGGGCCTGCTAAAGAACAACACCTACAATAACAAAAAAATAGCTGGGCATTATGACAGTGCCTGTAGTCCCAGCTACTTGGGAGGTTGAGGCAAGAGGGATATTGCTACGAGCTGTGATGCCACAGCATTTTTCAGAGGGCAACACAGTGAGACTCTATGGTCTCAATGTTGTGAACTCTGGTCACAATATCAAACTTAATTTGAAATGTGTGGGGAAATATTCCATTAGACAGGGTGCAAAAGAACTCTGGAAAGAGAGAATATAGCTTCGAGGCCAAGTGGAATACAACAACATAGACTGAAACTTGTATCTCTTCCTTATAGGCTGGTAAAGTTCTTGATTGAAAGATTACACAAACTGATCTTGAGAGTTCTTTGTCACAAAAAAATTGCTTTGTATCCTGCTTCATTGTTTCATGTGCCTAGGCCTCTGTGAAATAGTCTCCCTAGGGCTGCTTTTACATCTTTATTTCTCAGTGTGTAAATGAGGGGATTCAGCATTGGGGTCACAACTGTATAGAAGAGAGAGATGAATTTCCCATGAGTATGGGCATAAGAACTATTGGGCTGGATGTAGACAGCTGTGATGGTCCCATAGAAGAGGGACACTACCATCAAGTGGGATCCACATGTTCCCAGAGCTTTGTGCCAGGCCCGGGATGACTTGATCCTTAAAACTGCCCTGGTTATATGTCCGTAGGACAGCAGTATCAGTCCTAAGGGTAAAAGAAGCAAGATCAATGAAGCAATGAAGAGCTGGATCTCATTGGCATGGATGTCCACACATGCAAGCTTAATCATGGAGGGCACTTCACAGAAGAAATGATGGAGCCACTGGTGTCCACAACGAGGCAGCCAGAGGGTGATGGTGCTCTGGATGGCAGAGTTTCCTAGTCCACTCACCCATGCAACCCCTGCCAGGGCATGGCACAGCTGTGGGTTCATCACAGCTGTGTAAGAGAGAGGTTTGCAAACCGCAGCATAGCGATCAAAAGCCATTACAGCCAGGAGAACACATTCAGTGGAGCCCAGTGCCAGGGATACATAGAGCTGGATGACACAACCCAGGAATGTGATGGTCTTGGCTGGTCCTTTTAGGTTCCACAGCAGCTGGGGGACAATACTGGTGGTAAAACAGATATCTACTAGGGAAAGGTGAGTAAGAAAGAAGTACATGGGTGTT
>CAUYQV010127147.1:0-11941 GCA_963574575.1 Galagoides demidoff
GCCCCTGGGTAGAGTGCTGTGGCATCACAGCTCACAGCAACCTCCAACTCCTGGGCTCAAGCAAGTCTCCTGCCTCAGCTCTCAAGTAACTGGAACCACAGGCACCCGCCACAATGCCCAGCTATTTTTTGGTTGCAGCCGTCATTGTTGTTTGGCGGTCCGGGCTGGATTCGAACCCACCACCTTATTTTGATATTTCAAACGAGGAGGCTGAGCATGGAGAAGTGATGAGGCTACAAAGAGAGTGAATGGAAGAGGTACATTTTAAACATAGAAGTCTCATTCTCCAGAGCCCGTGCTCTTGCTACACCACACACTGAGATAGTTCAGCAACACAACGAGGCATTCGTTCTAAGACTTGGTCCACTCCTGTGCATAATTAAAAGGTAAGCTAGGTAACAGTTGATGATGGCAGTTGTGGTTGCAGAAGTCTGTGTTTCTCTGCTATAGCACCAACACACCCTATAGATACCACAAGCCTTTCCAAAAAAGAAATGAGTATCTTTTCACAGCTTCTGAACTCAAGATAGGAGGAAAAAGGAATGAAGTAAGAAAAGTAAGCCAGGAAGGGAAGAGACTGTGTCAGCTTGTGGAGAAGGAAACCTTTCATTTTCTTAGGATGAAAAGTGTCTTTTGTGTTATTCTTTTTTTTTCTAAAGTGTTTCACTATATGATTTCCTTTTTCATTGTTTTATATTTGAGTTTTTTACTAAAAATTTGGAGGAATTTTTTATTTTTGGTGGTTACATTTAAATCTACAACTGTGCCTAGCGTATGAAACCTTCTGTTTCTTTTAAGGACAAGAAGGCTTTAAAAATTATCCTAGGTTATAAACGATTCCTTTATGGTTTGAGCTGCAGGGTTTCTTGTTTAATAAATCCCTGCCTATTCAAAGTTGCAATGGCATTTTTTTTTTTGCAGTACCAATTAACTCTAGACAATGACAAATAATGAAATTAGCACATATGTTTGTCCTTTCCCTTTGCTTTCCTCTACTCTGCATCTCCACTGAGCGATTATAGCATCTTTTTAGTGTTGGCCTTTGTGATGGTCTATTTACCAATTGTACCTTTATTCAGTAAAATACCAAGGGTGAGGCTGTGGGAGCTATTCATGCCAAATACTAGTAATAAGGATGTGCATTGTTCTTTAGAACATTTTTAAACCAACTCTAAATCAGGCTGGTCATTATCACCACGATGCACTGGGAATTCAATGTCAATGATAAAATATTCTTCCTTGTGAGGGCAGACCATTCCCATTGCCACCTTCCCATGTCTTATGCCTCAATCAGTTGTTTCGTTAGCTTTACCTCCTATCCTATATCATCCCACTCACTACACCAGATAGAAAACATAGTGAAACGGCAATAAACCCTTCTCCTCTCCCTTTGCCCCTTTCTCTCATTGATCAGAGTTTTTAACATGTGTATGTGCTCGGCAGCCATAACCCTCATATTCATTTGTAATTATGTGGATTCCATGACTGCCACCAATGATTTTTCTACATTTTAATGCTTCTCTCCCGATTTGCTGAAGTTTATCCTTCAATAGTTTTCCTTTTCCTTTTTTAAGATGTTGTATTACATATATTTAAGGTGTACAACATACTGTTTTGATATACATATAGATACCTAAATGGTTACTGTAGTCAAGCAAAATAACATCTCAGTGAGCTCACATAGTTACTCAGGGTGTGTGTGTGATGAGAGCACCGAAAATCTACCCTTTTAGCAAAAATCTCAAATACAATACTATGTTTTTAAGGGTAAGTCCTTATCATTAGATCTCTAAACTTGTCCATCTTACATATTGACTATTTTGTATCCTTTGACTTTTTTAGTAGCTTTTATTTTTTAAGAACATTCAAAAATATGTTCCTGCCAGGCACAGTGGCGCATGTCCGTAGTCTCAGCTACTTGGGAAGATATGGTGAAAGGACTGCTTGAACAATGGAGCAAGCTTGGGCAATACAGGGTGGACATAAAGTTCATGTGCAATTTAAAATCATTCAACAGAGTAAATTGCACATGAACTTTATGTCCACCCTGTATAGCAAGATCCCCATATCACATTTTTAAAAAAGAAAGAAAGAAATTGTCCTTTCTAAATACAGGGATATTTTGGCTGAGTATGAAGTTCTTAATTGTTCACTCACTGTCTTCTGTCTCTAATTTTTTTTTTTTTTTGAGACAGAGTCTTGCTCAGTTGTCCTGGGGCTAAGTCATAGATCACAGAATCCTCAAACTCTTGGGCTCAAGCGACCCTCTTGCCTCAGCCTCCCAAGTTGGTACTACAGGCACCCACCATAATGCCAGCTATTTTTTTATTTTAAGAGATGAGTCTCGTTCTTGCTCAGTCTGGTCTCAAACTCCTGAGCTCAGGCAATCCACCCACCTCAGCCTCCCAGAGTGCTAGGTGTGAGTCATCACAACTGGCTGGCTGGCTGTATATTTAAGCTAGTACTATGCTGTTTTGGTTACTATAAACTTGCAGTATAATTTGAAGTCGGGTAATGTGATGCCTCCAGATTTGCTCTTTTTGCTTAAGATTGCATTAGTTATTCAAGCTCATTTTGGTTCCAAATGAAATGTATTTTGCTAGATCTGTGAAATATGACATTGGTATTTTGATGGGGGTTGCATTGAATCTGTAAATCAACTTGGGCAGTATGGACATTTTATTGATGGTGATTCTCCCAATCCTAGAGCACGAGATGCTTTTCTATTTGTTTGTGTCATCTGCAATTTCTTTCATTAGTGTTCTATAGTTCTCTTTGTAGAGATCTTTCACCTCCTTGGTGAAGTATATTCATCTTAATAGATTTCTGAGTCTATTAAGATGAATATATATTGAAGTATATTCAGAGACCTTTCACCTCCTTGGTGGTATATTCATCTTAATTGACGCAGAAATCTATTCAGATGAATATACTTAATATTTTTATTAAGTTATTGGTATTTATTTTTTGTTGTTGCTATTGTGAATGGTGTTCAGTCTTAGATTTAACTTACAGGTTAACTGTTATGAATATATAGAAATGCTACTGATTTGTGTACATTGATTTTGTAACCTGAGACTTTGTCAAATTTATTTATCAATTCTAGAAGTCCGTTGGTAGAGTTTCTATATACAAGATCATAGCATCAACAAAAAGGGATAGTTTGGCCTCCTCTTCCCCAACTGGGATACCCTTTATTTCTTTCCCTTCCCTGATTTCTCTACCTAGGACTTCCAGTACTATGGTGAATAGAAGTGGTGACAGTGGGCACCCTGGTCTCATTCCCGTGCTTAAAGGGAATATTTTCAATTTTCCCCATTCAATGTGATGATGGCTGTGATTCAGCCTATATGGCTCTTACTATTTTGTGATATATTCCCCCATGCCTAATTTGTTGAGAGTTTTTATCATAAAGTAGTGCCAGATTTTATCAAATTATTTTTCCGAATCTATTAAGATGATCATATAGTCTTTGTTTTTGCTTTGTTTATGTGGTGAATCCAGCTTAGTGATTTGTGTATGTTAAAACATCCTTGCATCCCTGAGACCCCAACCTGATCAAGATAAATTATCTGTGCTGATTTCTTTTTTTTTTTAATTTTTCATCTTTGAGTAAGGGAAATGTTTTATGAACTAGTTATATACTGTAAGTGAGGGTCATGTGGGGAAGGACCCAGGAGAGTCTTCCTGAAGGACTGAAATTTTCCTCGTGTCTCATATTAATATCCATGAGCTCTTTGAGAATTTTCCTTTCCCCAGACATAAATAACATCAGTCATTGGCAGGGATATTTATACAGTGAAGACCCTTGCAGTCCCACCACTACCTCCACAAGGACAGCATGCTTCATATATACTGTATTGCCAATATAATTCCTCAGCTGCTCCTCTCCTCAATTTTCAGGCCAAAAGCAACCAGGGGAAAGCTCCCATTACAACCAGTGTACCTCGTTCCCAGTTTCCAATCAGAGGCTTTAGTTCTGCTGCATTGGGTGAGTCCTCTGCCTTTAAGAAGCACACTTATTTCTGGGATCTACCTGCATGGACATCCTGTCTCTAATTCCTCCCACCCCTCTACTTTACTGCACCACCATGTTGCTACTCCCCCTACCTGTTGTTCAGAATGAATGCTATCACCCACTTTCACTGAGGACACTCGTTTCCATTTCTCAATCCCTTTTGTTGCTTTCAGGGAAGTCAAAAGGGTCAGAGGGAAATGCTAACTTTATGCCACCTTCTTCAAGGCGGAAGTCACAAAAGTGCCTTATAAAAGAACAAAATTTGCAACTAAAAATGACAGAGTACAATAGAAAGAAAGGAAGAAGGAGGACATTTACCTTTCCAGTAGAAAATCTGTTCTTTATTTAAAAAATAAAAATAAAAAAGCATAGTAGTTACTGCACACTCTTGAGTTATCAATTGCTTTTCACACTGGCAATATTTCTATCAGGAAATCCAGAACTACGTCATCTTGTTTGGCACAACTTGTTAACAAAGAGGTCATTTTGCTTCAGTCCCAAAGATTCGTCACTACAACAGATACCACAGACTGATAAAAAGTGACCTAATTTTGTTTTTTTAATCTGAGACAGAGTCTCACTATGTCACCCTTGGTAAAGTGCTGTAGCATCACAGCTCACAGCAACCTCAGATTCTTGGGCTTAAGCAATTCTCTTCCCTCAGTCTCCCAAATAGCTGGGACTACAGGTGCCCACCACAATTCCTGGCTATTTTTTGGCTGCAGTTGTCATTGTTGTTTAGCTGGCCCAGGCTGGGCTCAAACCCTCCAGCCTCAGTGTATGTGACCAGTGCCCTACTCACTGAGCTATGGGCACCGAGGCAATTGACTTGATTTTTAAAGCTCTCTTCTAGTAGCAAGGAGACCATAGTTTATCTCATCAGAGTATTGAATATATTGATTTGTTTCATTTAAAAATAAAGTTATAAAGTGAGAACACAGAATTATTCACCAGTGGAAAGGAACCAGCTTACACACATTGACAGTCAGATTTTATTTGTAGGTGGCAGATAGACTGGAGAGGCAAGAGAATCTTCAGTGCTGAAAGCATCACAAAATCAGCTGTCACACTTGACATTAAAGTTAATTGTGGATAAACGGAATCGTCTGACAGATTTTCTGTAGCCAATAATTTAGTAAAAGTACTCTGCTTTGGAAAGCCAAGAATGTCAGCTAAAGGTCAGCTCCCAGGGCATTCAAATGCACCCTTTCTGTAACAAGATGGTAAAATTGGACTTATTTCTGCCTTAGTCTAAAAGTGAAGAAAGCAAACAATAGGTACCCAGTGCTCTTACATTGCAAGGTGAAGGGCACAACCACTTCTTCAGGACTTGAAAAGCAAATGATAAGAAACCAGCTCTGCTGCGATTCTCTCATCCATACCTTGAAGGTATAAAAGGATTAAAGTTAAAAGGATTGGAGAGTAGCCTTGCTGCAGAAAGTTACGGAGTACTGTAATACTTCCTCTTCTCATCACAGGCGAGGGGGAGAAGGCCTGCAAAAGGAACTTACGGTGAGGGGCTAAGCAAGTTTGCCCTTAATCACTTGGTATATGGAGGGCCCAAGACTGATATGAGAACCATGCCTGAAGGCGTCTAAAGCTAGAGCTAGAGCCTACTCTACACAGTAAAAACCCACACATTCGGAACAAATGTGGGACAGGATGTGTGAGTGTGTTCTGTAGTGAGATGGGGGTCACATGGAGAAGAAAATTGAGGGTTTTCTGTAGTGATGGGGGTCGCAGGGAGAAGAAAACTGACCTGGAGCTACCTTAAAGTAGACTCTGGGATGGACTAGTGAGCATCCAGAGGCTGAGTGAAACTCCATTCATGAAAGGTACAGTTAAGGGTCCGAGCAGGAGTATTTCTGTAGAAGTTGCGATAACTGCAAAATAATAGCTTGAAAAAAAATGACATTCAGCATTGAGGACCTGCTACAGACAGAGGGCATTCCTGCCAGATTTCCTTCCCTATTCAGAGATAACTACTATTCCATATCAGCAAAGATTGGTTCTACCTGTTCTAGAACTTCATTTAAATAGATTCGTACAACATGCACTCTCTCATGCCTGGCTTACGGTGCTCAGAGTAATGTTTTAGAGACACTTGCTAAGTATATCCCACTGCATAAATACCGTTCAATGTGTTTATCTAGAAACTCTACATTTTTTTTTATAGTTAAGTCTATTTTCTAATTTAAACTAATGTATGGTACAAAGTATAGATTGAGATTCCTCTTTTTTTCCCCATACAGAAGTCCAGTTGTTCTTGAACCATTTCTTGAAAAGATTTTCATGTGCCCATTAAATTATCCAACAACTTTTGCTGCATAGCAAATTACTATGAAAAATTAGTGGCTTAGAACAACTATTTTATTTTGCTCACCTGTTTTGGGTCAGAAGTACAAGACTCTGCTGGGCGTTTCTTACACGGGTTCTCCATTGGCTGCAGTCAAATGTTGCATGGGACCACAGTAATCTGAAGTCTCAGTTGGGCTGGATATCACATATGCCTTACTTATGTGACTAACGTGTCAGCCATCTGAGGGGAGGGCAGGTAAAGGTATCAGCCAAAGTATCCACCTGTGTCCCCTCCAGCATGATAATCAGAAGGTAGTCTAACTTCTTACATCATCCCTGGCTTTACCAAAAGGTCTTTCTTCCTAAGAAAACCTGGCCTTTCATGACCCACTCTTAGAAAGTATATAGTATCACTTCTGTCAGATTCTGACTTTTGGTGAGAGCAACCCATTTTATATTCAAGAGAAACCTACATCCATCCTGATAGAAGTTAGATCTAAGATTTGTAGTCATCTTTAAAAAAACACAACACAGCTTGGCACCTGTGGCTCAAGTGGTTAAGGCGCCAGCCACATACACCTGAGCTGGCAGGTTCAAATCCAGCCTGGGCCTGCTAAACAACAATGACGGCTGCAACCAAAGAATAGCCAGGCATTGTGGTAGGCTCCTGTAGTCCCAGCTACTTGGGAAGCAGAGGCAGGAGAATCACTTGAACCCAGGAGTTGGAAGTTGCTGTGACCTGTGATGCCATGGCACTCTACCCAGGGCAACAGCTTGAGGCTCTGTCTCAAAAAAAAAAAAAAAAAACACAACATCATTTACATATGAGTCTATTTCTGGACTTTTTTTCTGTTTTAATGACCTATAGTATTTGTCTATCCCAAGCAGTATCTTAATAACAGTAAATTAAAGTCAGTCTTGAAATCAAATAGGATAAGTTCTTCATTGTTAAAATTGCTTTGGTTGTCCTAAGTTCTTTACATTTCCATATAAATCAGCTTGTCAGTTTCTATTAAATTGAAAAAAGAGTCCTTACTTGGATTTCAATTGACACTGTTTTGAATCTATAGAAGAATATGGGAAGATTGATTTCTTAACAATATTAAATCTTAAAATCCATAAATGGTATATTTCTCCATATATTTAGGTCCTATTTTATTTCTTTCAGGAATGTTTTGTTGTGTTTTATTTTGTTTTCATGTCGAGGTTTACACGTCTTCCACTAAATTTATCCCTATGTATTTGGGGGTTTTTTTGCTACTGACAATGGAATTGAATTTTCATTTATTTTCCAATTTTTCCTTGTTTCTATATAGAAAAGTAATTGTCTTTGTATATTGACCTTCAATCCTGCAACCTAACTAGTTTATTAGTTCTAATTCCTCCAGTATAATGTTAAAAAGAAGATTTTAGGATGAACATTTTTGCCTTGTTCCTATGCTTAAGGAACAAATTAGAAATGTTTTGGTCATTGTATCTCTTTTGTTTTTCTGCTTCAATCCTACTCTTCATTCTTTTAGGGACTCCAATTACATATAAGTTAGGCTGATTGCTGTTGCCCTCCAGATCTCTGGGGTTGTTACATTTTTCAGGCTCTTTTTCAATTTGGATAGTTCACTGATATTTTCTTCTACAGTTCTCAGTATCCTGTTAAGCTTATCCAAAGAATTTTCAATTTTATATATTTTACATTTTTTAGTTCCTGTGTTTCTATTTATAGATATTTATAATTTCAATTTCTCTAATGAAATAGTTCATCTAGTTACTAATTATGACCTTCTTCTCCTTTAAATCATTGAATATGTTTATATTAGCTGTTTAAGTTATTTTTGTGCTAATTCCAACAAGTCTGTAATTCTGGTTATGTTTCCATTGGTCATTTTTTATACTAGTTAGACTGTGTATTTTCTCACTTTTTTCTCTACAGTCAGAGTAGCCCTGTTTCTAAGTTGTGGTCTTTATGAGGTATCAATTCAATGCCTACAGTTTTAGTAAGGTCTCTATACTTGGATTAGTTAGAATTCTAAAGCCACCCTCAAATTTTTGATCCCCCAAATCTCAGGTCAGTTCTCTCCCTAAATATACTGCTTAGTATTTAGCCCAAGATTCAAGGGAACCCATCTACCAATTTCTTAACTTCCTTTTCTGTCAGCTCCCTCCTTTCAGGTATCTTTCCCTGGCAAGGTATCTTTCAGGCAAGTTTTAGCCTCAGCAGTTCCTAATTCTAACTCCGAAGTTCAGTGAGACTGTTAGTCTTTGCTTAGGTTTTAAATTCCTTCACCATGGTCTGAAAGTCCCTCTAGTTAGAAAGTCAGGGTAATCATGTAGCTCAGGTGTTTTCTTTCTCTTAAGGATCACGGTCCATCACTGCTTGTTGTCCATCATCTGAAAACAGTTGCTTTATATACAATTGTCTAGCTTTACAGTTGACTATGTTAGGAGAACTAGTCAAATATGAGTACTTACCATGGCTAGAAAGCCAGATAACATTGCTTTATCTAAGAGTGCTAACAGACATACTAGACTGGCTGAGATTTCATCATGGTTTACAGAAATGAAAAATCCACAGTATCTGAAAAGACAATAATGAGAAAAAAATAAACTTGTTTTCTACTTGCATCCTATAGAGTTCAACTTATTCAATATACTTGTTATATTACCATTTCAGAAATATATGTGTGTGTATATTTTTGTGTGTGTATGTGATATAAGAAAGAGGACAGGTTTTGGTTATGGAATGAAGGAAATGATGACCCGTAAAACCTTTGGGAATAAAAGAAAGAAGTTAGACTGTGTTGGGGAAGGAGGAGCCCTGGGTTTGGAATCAGTCCCAGCCCTACTTCTTATTAGAATTATTGAGCAAGTCAGTTAACCTCTCAATGTCATTGTCCTCTACCAATACAGCTGGATTATAACACTGTCCCCTCCTTGAATATAAGTAGCAGATGGGAAAGTGTCTGTAGACTCTCTATCAATGCAGTATTGCCCACAGAATCTGAATGCCCCAGCACTTGAACAACTTGGAATCCAAACAAAACTTCAAGTAAATTTTGCCTGAAATCTAAACACTGCTTTGAAGAAACACCCAGAATGTTGTTTGTGTGTCTTTGTGCTTAAGTTCCCCCCCATCCCCCGCTAGTGCCCAGGCTACCCCTGCACTTTGTCATTCACTTTTGTCAGAAGCTGTAGTGAAAGCATCTTATGTGATTTTCGCTGCCAATTTTATGCTTCTGTGCACTTTTGTGTTTTTTTTAATATAATAATCATTAAGTATATTCACCATCGGTCCTAAAGAGTGTAGTAAGGAAAATAAGAGTGAGAGGAAAGCTGTTAGAGTTACAGTTGAAGTTAAGAAAGATCTTACCACTAAGGATGAAAGTGGTACATGTGTGGCTGATCTCCCTGCCGTGTTAGGGATGCAGTGTTTACGACACTCACCTCTAGGAGATCCAAAAGCCTGGAGGAAATGGAAAAACTCCTTAGTTTGAATTAATGAAAAACAGCTGGCTGGTGATGATTTCTGAGATGATAATGAGAAAGCCAAGATCTTCCACCATGATTTAGTGAAAGGCATGATTGATACTAGTGCTCAAAAGAGAATTTTAAAGCCAGTAGGGGTGGTTGGAGAACTTTAAGAAAAGGACCTGTCTAAAGGTTAAATATAAATGTCTAATACAACAATTATGAGAAAGACATGATGGCTATGTTAGCCAGTTGGATGAGAGTTTTCCAAACTGTATATAGAAGCAACACACTGTATCCTATGATAGAATTAATGTACACAATTATGATCTAATAAAAAAAACAATAATAGAGAATTTTCCAACCTAGAGAAATATATCAATGTTCTGGTACAAGAGGGTCATAGAATACAAAACAGATTTTTTCCAAAAAATACTGCATTAAGGCTTTTAGTAACAAAGGTCCCCAAGTCAGAGATAAATAAAAGGTCCTAAGGGAAGAAAGCAAAAAATAAAATAACATATAAAGGAATTCCAATATGTCTGACTTCAGACTTCTCGGTAGCAACCTTCCAGGCCAGGAGAGAGTGGCATGATATAGTCAAAGTGTTAAAGAAAAAACACCTTAACTCCAGAATATTATATCCTGTAAATATTTCCTTCAAAAATGAAGGGGATATAAAAAATATCCCAAAGAAAAGCTGAGGAATTTCATCAATACCAGACATGTCCTATAAGAAATGCTAAAAGGAATTCTTCAATGTGAAAGAAAAGGACATTCATGAACAAAAAGAAATCATGTAAAGATATAAAATTCACTGGTAATAGTATTCACACAAGTACAAAATACTCTCTTTCTATAATTAAAGTGTATACATCACTTTCATCTTGAGTAGGAAGACTAAACAACAAAACCTATCAGAAATAGCTACAACAACTTTTTAAGAGACAGATAGTATAAAAAGATATAGAAGGAAGCAACAAAGTTAAAAAGCAGGTAGAGGGTAGACTTAAACTGTAGATTTTCTTTTTTATTTCTCTTTGCTCATCTAGTTGTTTGCAGATAGATTTAAATGGTCATAAGTTTTATATAATTGGTTAAAAATATGTTTTGTATCCCTCATGGTAAACTTACATACAAAAACCTACAATGGAAAAACAAAAAAAAATCAAGAAATTAAAACACCTTATTAGACAAATTACTTTCAACAAAGGAAGGCAGAAAAGAAGGAAGAAAGAAAGAGAAGACCACAAAACAAAACAACCATAAATCAAATAACAACATGGCAATTGTAAGTCCATACCTATCAATAACAACATTGAATGTAAATGGACTACACTCTCCAGCAAAAAGACACAGTGTGGCTGAATGGATAAAAAAATAAAGATCCAACAATATGTTGTCTACATAAAACCACTTCACCTATAAAGACACACACAGATCAAAAACAAACAGATGGATAAAGGTATTCCATGCAAATGGAAATCAAAAAAGAGCAGGAGTAGCTATACTATGATCAGATAAAATAGATTTCAAAACAAAAACTGTAAAAAGAGACAAAGTTGGTCATTAAACAATGATAAAGTGGTCCATTCAACAAAAGGATATAATATTTCCAAATATATATGCACCCAACACTGAAGCACCCTGACACAAGAAGCAAATGTTATTGGAGCTAAAGACAGAGATAAATGCCAATACGATAATCATTGTTGACCTCAACACTCTAATTTCAATATTGGACAGATTACCCAGGTGAAAAATCTTCAAAGAAATATAGGACTCAATATCAACTATAGACCAAATGGACCTAATAGATATTTACAGAATGTTTCATTTAACAGCTGCAGAATTCATGTTCTTCTCTCAACTCATGGATCATTCTCAAGAACAGATCATATGTTAGACTACAAAGAAAAAGTTTTAAGAAGTTATAAATTTTGAAATTATTAAGTATTTTCTTTGACTGCAAAGGTAGAAATTAATTACAGGAGAAGCACTAGGAACTATACAAACACATGAAATTTTTTTTTTTATTAATTGATTTCTGTGTACATTGATGCAAACATGGGGTACATTGTGCTGTTTCATATACAATTTGAAACACCTTCATCAAGCTGGTTAACATAACTTTCACATCATTCGGTTAATCATTGTATCAAC